>CAUYQV010026416.1:0-35028 GCA_963574575.1 Galagoides demidoff | reverse complement strand
AACAACAATGATGGCTGCAACCAAAAAATGGCCGGGCATTGTGGCGGGCGCCTGTGGTCCCAGCTACTTGGGAGACTGAGGCAGGAGACTCGCTTGAGCCCAGGAGTTGGAGGTTGCTATGAGCTGTGATGCCATGGCACTATACCCAGGGGGTTAGCTTGAGGCTCCATCTCAAAAAAAAAAAAAAAGAATGGAAAAGCCAGCACCATATATACTCACTATTAAATTGGAACCAACTGGGGAGCACATGGGCGTAGAAGGAAGTAAATCTCACTGGAAATCAACCAAGGGGGAGGGAGGAGGAAAAAGCCCACCTAATGGGTACTGTAAACACTATTTGCGTGGCAGGCACACCGATAGCCTTGACTCAAGCATTATAATAGTGATCCATGTAACTTAAAACATTTGTACCTCCTTAATATTTTGGAATTGAAATACATACTTAAATATATATATGTAGCAAAAGAAAGAGAGTTTGGGTCAGCACTGGAGATACTCTCACAAGGACCTATTCTGTCTTCAGGTTGAACCCCCAAGATATGTGGGGTGCACATTGGCTTTGGAGAGTTGAGAGCAAAAGTTCCCAGTGGTGTTTGTATGCCCTTACATTCTCTTTGTCAAACTGGAGTGGGGAACTGGTTATGCCAGATTAAACAAAAGAAAGAAAGAAAAAAAGAAAGAAAATCCATAAACTATGTTTGTGGTTACCAGGGGGAGTTTCAACCTTTAAATTGTGCATGATAAACCCCAGTCCTCTTAAGCATGTCTAGGAGTCAAATCCAGATATCCAGGCTTTCCCAAAGTTAAATCTGCAATTTTTCCTGTGTTTGCAAATCAGCTCTATCCAATACACTCTCCATTCAAGCACGTGTTAAAAACGGCTCTTTCTCCTTCCATAGTGTACTATGTGTATTTAATTTGTACCTTTCCCCACCTCTGTCCTTTTTGCTCTGTTTATCTTTTTCTTTTAATGTGTAAACTAAGTTAACTACTTCTTCTTGGCACACTTAGTAATCACTAGTAGATGCTTAGGCTACTGAAATAAATAATTCTGTCCTCAATTCATAGTCTAGTGTCCCTTCTCACCTAAGAATAATATCTGTTAAGAAATTTAGTGGGTAAAAAAGAATTAGAAAGGCTTAAGGTGCAAAGAGCTTATCCCAGGATTAACCTGGAAATCATTATCCCTTTAATCTATTAGTAGGGTTTAGTCTTAGAATTCTCTTCTAAAAACACAAATAGATGATGGACAGTTGCTCTTTGAAAAAAATCCCAGTTGAATAACTCAAATTTTCCCTAAAATAATCCAACGTAGATATGGGGAAGTGGATGAGGACTGTGTTAAGGATAGAGATGAGGATAAAGAAGATGGTAATACTCTCTGCAGTTATGACTTGTGTTTTTCCTAAAATCATTCAAGATAGCCACCTTCCAGCAAGGGTAATTGATTTATTTCTCTTGTGAATTGAAAGAAGTAATTTGCTGGATGTAGCCTTGAGCAAAAGCTAATGTTGTGTTGACCTCCTTCTCCATTTATTTTCAGCACAATAGCAGGTAAGAAGGCTGAATAAAAAATAAGAATAAAAATTAAACGTGCATGCAAACACACACCTAAACACACATTCCTAATTACGTCCATCAAAAGGAAAAGTCTCCTCTTAGTAATTCTAGGTAATTATCCGTTTCCTCTTAAGGTGTTTCAATAAGCTGACGTAGATTCACTTCACTCCTTGCCACTCTTCTCTCACATTTAATCAGTCATGTCATTTTGATGCTTTTAAATACCTAATACCTCTCATATCCATTATCTTCTTATACTCTCCCTGTATTAGTTCATTCACTCATATATTATCTGGAATAATATTCTAATCCACTAATCCCTCCGTCAGCGATATTTTACCTCTTCATCCAGACTTTTCACTTTACCAACAGAAATCTATTTCTAAAACACATATTGGAATATTTCAATCAATTTCTCAGCAAACTTCCAGGGAGATTTGGTGTATGAATAAAGTCTAGAGCTCAGAAGATACCTGTTTCTGTTCTATCTTTAACGGACTCCATTTATTCATAAATAACTTTGGGCGGATCCATGCGATAGGCAGGGCAGTGAGCCCTTTCCCTGTCACCGTTCACTGCCCTTCCAGGTGTTCTCACGTGGTCCCTGCTGCTCAGAGAATCCAGTGGTGGCTCGACACTGTGCCCACCTAGGCAGGCAACATCAGTATCAGTTCCCCACATCCCTCACACATTTTCTTTTCCTTAGTTTTTTTGCTGTTTTTAAACGTTTCTTTATAGAAATGTTCAAACGTACATCTAGAAACTAGAAAATATGTAATACTCATATATATCCATTTCCTAGTTTCTTTCTTTCTTTTTTTTTTGTTATTAGCTATTATCTCTCTCTTTTCTAATTAAATCATAGCTGCGTACATGAATGCAATCATGGGGTACAATGTGTTGCTTTTATATACAATCTGAAATATTTTCATCAAATTGGTTACCATAGCCTTCATGGCACCCTCTTAGCTATTGTGGTGTTAAGACATTTACATTCTACATTTAGTAAATTTCACATGTACCATTGTAAGATGCGCCGTAGATGGGCAAAATGTACTTCATTTATACTCCTTAACTGCTTCCCTATTTCTACTGTTGGATTATTTTAAGGAAACTTTGAGTTGTTCAGTTGGGATTCTTTTCAAAGTACAACTGTCCTTCATCCATTTGCTTACTTTGAAAAGCAGTCTATATAAGGTAGGCTGGATACATTCATTGTTTTGCCTTTATTTGCCAGTTTTTAGAATAATAGGAAAATGATGTGCTTAGTAAAAGTTCAAGATGATGACCAATGTAGTTGTTTTATTCCCATTTTGAAATCATATATTTTTACGTATTGAATGAGTTTCAGTCTATCATAGATATTGTTATTTGTGATACATCAGCCCATCATTAGCCAGAGGGATCTTTTTAGTTTGACTCTTATTTCTTCTTAGTACCACACTATTAGTATTTGCTATATTCTTTGCCTTCTGGGGTTAAAATATCTTCTTACTTTTTGTCATAGGCAGATCCAGAACTAGACTTTTCTCTGAGGATCTCTGTTCATTTTCTATGGCAAACAGAATTAATAGTCCTCATCCTGAATGAAGGATGATTATTGCTAATGGATTAGGATACTGGTCCATTTTAGTGGTCAAGACCAATAAATTGTTTTCTACAAATAAAATATTGCATGGGTTGACACTATTTAATTTACATTTAAAGGTATAGACTTTTTACACTTTTTTTTTTTTTTGCAACAGACTCTCACTTTGTCACCCTCGATAGAGTGCTGTAGCATCATAGCTTGCAGCAACCTCAAACTCTTGGGCTTAAGCGATTCTCTTGCCTCAGTCTTCCCAGTAGCTGGGACTACAGGCACTATAGGCACCTGCCACAATACCTGCCACAATGCCCAGCTATTTTTTTTTTTTTTTTTAGAGACAAGGTCTTGCTCTGGCTAAGGCTGGTCACCAACTCATGATCTCAGGCAATCCACCCTGCCTTAACCTCCTAGAATGTGAGGATTACTGACATGAGTCATTGTACCCAGTCTATATTCTTTAACTTTTAAAACAAAATTTAATGATTCAATTTTATTGTATGCTTTGTCCACATACCAGTAATACAATTATGTATTTGCCTCATCCTATTATGTAATGTTCGTATAATGATTACATAACAATGTTACCAGTTCTTACCCATAATAAGAATTTTGTTTCTATTGTTTAAGATGTCACTATAATTATTTTTGTCTTTAAAGTATAATAGCTAGAGACAGTCACATACTTGTTTTTTTTGGTTTTTTGTTTGTTTGTTTGTGTGTGTGTGTGTGTGTGTGTATGTGTTTTGAGACAGAGTCTCACTCTCTGCCCTGGGTAGAGTGCTGTGGTGTCCTAGCGCACAGCAGTGTTATACACTTGGGCTCAAGTAATCCCCTTGCCTCAGCCTCCCAAGTAGCTGAGACTATAGGGACCTGCCACAACACCACACTAGTTTCTGTATTTTAATAGAGATGGGGTCTTCCTCTTGCTCAGGCTAGTCTTAAACTCCTGAGTTCAACCTCCAGAGTGCTAAGATTATAGGCATGAGCCACCATGCTCAGCCACATTGCTTATTTTTAAGTTTATTAAAAATAATTCTCTTTTGTATGATTAAGCTACTGAATCTATGCATACATACAAACAGCACACACACAGTGGTACCTCTCCTAAATTAGGCAGCATCAGACCCAATCAGTTGGTTGACTGAAGCACCCACAGAGTTCTCAAATACTGACCACGAATGACCTAGAAACACAGCTTGGTCAAAGGTGAGGTGAAGGGTCTCCACATCTACGGAGGGAAGGCTGCTGCTGATAAAGCCTAATGACTAGAATTTCAGTTCGGGAAAGGCTAAATAGTGGGCCAAGGGAGAGACGGTTTAAAGGAAGTTTGGTTTAGGTACATTCTTCAAATCACAGTTTGCTGGAGAAACTTTCTACTGTCAACATTCGCTATAGTGAAAATACACACTGTAACCTGAGTCCAGTTTATTCCTTGGTGATATTTACTGACTTTTTGTACAACTGTTGATCATGAATTGGTGGAATTTACCTGTCCCTTACAAATCCAAATACACAGAAGATCAACTTGCATCTCACAGGTAGAAAGGAAAAGGCATAACTAGGATTGTGTCGTTTATGATGAATCCTAAAACCCGAAGGAAATGGCTGAATTTCCTTTTATTCCAAAGGCCTCTTGTAATGACCTTTGGATAACTCTTAGGAGTGAGTTAGCTGAATGTGGCAGTTTGAAGAAAAAACACATACAAAATATTTCTGTTTCACCATGTTTAGTTTTAAGCCTCACACACTGGGGGTAGGTTGATTTAGAGATAAGTAGCCCAGCATGCTGAGCTCATTCCCTAGGGAAACAGTTAATACTGATGAGGTGACTCTGGGCTAAGTCACTAGAGGTCTTAGCCAAGGTGAATAGCACATCAGGTGGGGTGGGGGAGACACGTCAATATCTACAAGAGGGATGACTGATATCTGAACAATAGGAATAGTTATAATCTTGGTACAACCGAACAAAAATCTAATTCCTTAAATTAAAAAAAAAAGATTGACTGGGTACCCATTTCTCAGTGGTTAGAGCTCCCACACCCTGCATCAGGGTGGCAGGTTCAAACCTGGCCCAGACCTGCTTAACAAAACAAAACAAAACAAACAAACAAAAAACCCTACTGGTAAAAACATCTCCTGAGAATTCGAATAAGTTCCAGAGAATTTTAGAGGACATTCTAACATTTCCAAGGACAATGAGGGGGAAGAGCAAAGGCTATTTTCACAAAAAATTAATATACATAGAAGGCAGAGAAAACTGACTTCAAACAAATATCTTGGGACACCATGAGACAAGACCTTATTCTGGGTCCCTTCATAAATTAAAATGATATTTTGGACAGTTTTTACACTGGAGAAGTAAGCTTCAGGTTTTCACAAGGAAGAGTCTATGTCACTCTGGCACACAGCTGTGTAATTAACTGCACTTTATGTATGCAAAATCAGCTCTGCTCTTCTAATTTAATACTGAAAAACAAAATTGCTACTTAGACCAGAAATGTTTAGAAGAGGGGAAAAAAGAGATCAGACAGAGGAAGCTGAGGATGCATATAGAAAGACACAGTAAAAAGCAGACTTTAAAACAAGAAGGTGACAGAAAGGTTATCGCTGCAGCACTACAAGGTATTTTTAGTTGTTTTCAAATTCCCCTGAACACCAAATCTAACCAGAGTCTAGATGCAGAAAGAAAAAAAAAAGGACAGAAAAGAAAAGAACAACAATAAAATGCATAATGGATAATACATGAATAATACCTAAATATAATAATAATAATATGCGAATAACATCTTTATTACTATATCTAGTTAACTGTAAGTCACACAAACCCCATAATGTGGTGAGGTCAAAGGACCACAAATGACCATCGACAGCAAAATCAGAACAATCTCTGCTAACAAATGAGCAGGAAAGACAGAATTAGAAAAATCTCCATTTTGACATGCTAATAAAGCAATTGATCCTGGTAACAATCACCAGTAATTGAATCATTAGAGAAAATTTGGACGGGGAAAATCTCAAAAGAATGATGAGGTGCCAACACCTGAATCCAACTTTTGCTTTTAACCACATTAGAATCAGTATAACTAATCGTTTTGTGTGTTTTGCTGGGATGCAGTGTGAAGCATTTGGTATTCTATGGAGTGTCTTGTTAAAATTGAAACTTGACTCTAATTTCTAGAAATAATATGCATTCTTGGGATATCTGAGGGGTAGGAAAATAGTCTAAATGATATCAAGAAAGAAAAATGCCAAAGGAAGTGGGACTGTCCTGCGGCACGTTTGATAATTTGCTATACTTAATCAAGGACAGGAAAAAAAAGAAGGCGAGGCAGGGTTCTAATTAAGACAAAAGAGACTTTATATAGATTAGTTTGATGGATATATAAAGTGAATGTAAAGTCTGGGCTTAGTTTTCATATATATTTGAAAAAATACACTGTAAAATATATGTAAAGAATAACTAAGAAAATCTAGTTTTGGACTAGGCATTAGATATCACCAAAAGATCACTGTCAGCTGTATTAGTTGAGGCATTGTGATTATGGCAGAAAATTCACATTTTAAAAGATGATTTGTGATTCCTAAACAAAACAAATAGCCACAGTCTGTGTATAGTAGAACTATACATCCCATCCGTCCCACAAATAAAACATCTTACTGGTAAAACCATCTCCTGAGAATTTCAATAATTGCTGCATGTTTCAGAAATGCTTATGAAAAAACAGAATGCCCCAAATTTAATTTCAAACTATTTTATTTTAAAAAATAGCAAAAGCATGTGAGAGAATAAGTGAAGAAAAGTTGGCAAAACTTTGTTAGGTTTTAAAGCTGGATAATGTATATTTCACTATTCTCTGTGAATTTGTTCGTTTACAAAATAAATTAAGAGCACATATGCAGACTTGAAATTTATTTTTTGCATTATAAGGAAGACCAAAACTAAGTAAATAAATTATTTAAAAAGTTATCTGTGTTATGAAGAAAATAAACAGGATGGTAAAAGAGGGAATACTGGGGATGTCTATCTTAAATATGGCAGACGTGGGATGGGACCAACACCCTAAGAAGACAGAGATTAGGCTGAAACCCAAAGGGTTTAGTTGCTTTTGGTTCTTTTACTGATGAAAAAGTTTTCTGGGAAGAGAGAATGACATTTATGAAATCTCTGTGCTGGAAAAGAATTTGGCTGGGCAAATAATTGAAATGCCACCATTGGTTTTGGAGCTTAGTGATGAGATAAAAGAGAGAAACAGGATCTTATAGTTCAAGTAGATTAACTGAGCTTTGGGAAAAGACAAATTTGTATTTTAGGTTATGTGCAATAAAATGCTATGGAAGGTTCTTAAGAGAAGGCCATATTCCTTTTTACATTATAAGATCAGCAGAATTGCGCCTAAAACATAGTTCAGAAAATATCATGTATTCACTTATTTCTTCAACTGACTACACAATACATAAGATCCTGTATCGTGCAGTAAATGCTGGCTTACAGTTCTAGGGAGATACAAAAATCTCACATTTTTTGCTTGCTCTTGTGGTTGTTTCTCCTAGTAATTTCTGAACAGGAAAAAGAATAGGAGAAAACTGGAAAAATAATTGAAAACTGAATAATTAAATGTAATCGAAAACTCTGGGGTTTTTCAAAATTTTATTTCTGATTAATATGAGGGTACAAATGATTAGCTTACATTGTTTATGTTTGTTAGGTAGAGTTCAAGTTGTAGTTGAACCCTTCAGCCAGAGTGTGTGCTGTATGCCCTTATGTTGTGCCAATTAAGTGACAGCTTACCAGACCCCCTCCTTCCTCCTCTTTCCCCTTTCCCTCCCCCAACATTTGAATTTGTATTTTTTCTCTCATGCAGGTGTGTAGTTGTTTCTCTATTAGCTTCATATTAGTATTGCCTAATTGTATACTTGCTTTTCCATTCTTGTGATGCTTTACTAAGAAGAATGTTCTTCAGCTCCATCCAGGTAAATACAAAAGACGTAAAGTCTCCATCTTTTCTTATGGCTGACTAGTAGTCCATAATACACATATGTCACAGTCTATTGATCCATTTCTGTGAGGATGGGCACTTGGGTTAATTCCACGTCTTGGTTATTGTAAATTGAGCTTCAATGAACATTCTAGTGCTAATGTACTCATGGTAAAATGATTTTTTTTTCCTAGTGCAGATATCTAATAATGGGATTATGAGATCAAATGGAAGGTCTGTTTTGAGTTCTTTGAGAATTCTCCATAATTCTTTCCATAGAGGCTGCATTTGTTTACAGTCTACTGCTGGCAGTAGAAAAGTGTTCCCTTCTGTCCACATCCATGCCAGCATCTGGAGCTTAGGGACTTTGTGATGTGGGCTATTCTCACTGGAGTTAGGTGATATCTCAAAACGGTTGTGTTGTGCATGCCTCTGATGATCAGGGATGATGAGAACAAATTAATCAACAAGAAAAGAGCACAGAGTCCCATTTATAAGTGGCCACGAGACATGAACAGAACCTTCTCCAAAGAAGACAATGGCCAACAAGCTCTGGTTATTGTTTAAAGTTTTAAGCTAGTCTATTTTCAAGACAAGAATATCACTAATTTAAAAGAGTAAAGAAAAGAATTTGCTCATTGGACAATTGCTTCAGGGTTTGTTTCCTGATAGAGAGGTACACGTAGGCACAGCCAGGTTCTCCTGAATTGCAAATGAATGATTTTAGAATGTGAGTCCTAAGATAAATAAAAACCCTTAGGAGAAAAACAAAACGACAACAAAAACAACAAAGCAAAACAAAGACCTTTTCTCTGATCCTCTTATTATACAGAAGTGTGGATGACTACTTCTGTCATAGCTGTGCTAAATGTGTCTACTTGTATTTTTTTCCTAATCAAAGTTCTTTATTTACATTATTTTATTTCTATTTTTAAAGTGTTCGAGACTCATGTTCAGAAAATAACCCAGAGCCAGATTTGCCTAGTGAAATAGCTGTGTTAGACAAGTGTGACTTATTTCTGACATATGCTGCACAGGCAATTGTGTTAGGATGACATCCATCAGAGATAATGGTGAGCCAAAAATGGCACTATCATATTTCATTCTGATAATCATAAAAGCATACACAGAAAGCCCTAATATTTCAGCCCACAGGAGGAAACCCTCCAATTGATTTTCATAGCATAGATGTGTTTTAGCCAAAACAGTAGAAAACAGGCAATGCTCAGAATTAATCTAGTCATAATGTTCCTAATTCCATTTTGGTGCAAAAACATTTATTTCAAGCCAATCTCTTCTCGTTTCTGGGCCAACATGATTATCATTATCATTTATCACACATGATTTCTGAAGATCCGTCACCGTCACTTACATTTCTGTGCCTGATTCTCTTAAAAGGGATAGAAAGAAAAGGGCTTCAAGGAGGATGGAAGGAAAGCTCCGTCTGCTGAACAAGAAGTCTGGAGGGCTCATAGGAATGTTCACCACTCAGTGATTCTCACTGAAAAAGGGAAAAGAATGTGGGTCTGAGGGAACCTAGGTAACCGATGACCAAGAGGAAAGGACAGTAATCAATGACCAACAGAAAAGGGCAATACTGCCTGGAGGTGCAGAGAGGCCAATGAAAGATCTGCAACCAATTTCAGATGGAGAGAAAGGGGGTGTTTATACCTCTGCATGGCCTTTGTGTCTCCATCTCTCTCACCTCTTCTTGTTCATGAGAGAGACCCACTTCCAACTCTCTTTTAAATGTTCTCAGCTTTCTCTTTCTTATTAAATAAAATTTCTTTGTTGCTCTGAAAATTGTGCAGGTGACTTTTCCTTTCTATTCACACTGCCTGGGCTGCTCCAGTTTCATTTCTGGTTTCCACGCACTTTTGCTTTTGATTCCCACCATGCCCCAGTTGAACTTCATACTTCAGCTGAGTGATTGAACCAGGCCAACTGGGCTTGGGGAACCAGGACCCATGGCCCCAACACTCTTCCATATATTGGCCAATTATCAAGTTAATTCTGACTATTTTCCTTCTGCATGAAAATATACTTATCAAAGCTAATAGACATTGACAATTAATTCCAACAAGAAATTCCATCTTATAATTTAACTTTAAATGCAAACTTTTTACTTCCTTTCTCCTGAAATAGAAAAAAAAAAATAGCACTACCTAGAAAATGTCCTTATTGGGAATCAAGGGGAGACTTTACAACTTACAGAAACTAAGCAGAATATTTGTGATGTGTCTATTTTCTGCAATGACTGCCCTCAGACTCAGGATATAATATGTCCAGTTCTCCCTTATTGATGAAGACATACCCTCACTTTAAAAACCATGCTATAGTAGTCTGACAGTTACTTGTCAAGGTCAGATTTTCTACAAAAGGGACATTCAAGCAAAAATAAGGAAAATGTTTGGAGTGATACTTGGTGGTATTTGGGAGTGTTCCAGGCAGAGAAGAGAGCAGTTTCATGATCAGATGGTAAGGATACAAGGTAAGGAATGTGAGGGTAAAGAGAATAAGCACAGGGGAGAATAAGAGAATGAGGTTAGAAAATAGCAGCCAGGTCAGGTAGGACATCACAGATAACAGGGAGCATTCTGGCTCCCCCTCTGAGAGGTGCAGGGAACCATCGGAAGACTATGGGCAGGGGGATGATGTGATGAGGCTTAGCTTTTAAACAATGTCTGCTGTGTTGCGCATAGATTTCAGGGGTAAAGGCAGAAGTGAAGAGATTAGTAAATAAGGCCACTAATGACATAGTTGGGTGGTCAGATAGTGGAAATATTTAGCAGCACCCTTCTGCTATCCTTGTGGAAAGAACAAATAGATGTGGCTGCAATTATTGGTTAATTTATGTGATTTACAGTAAGTGGCTAAACAAATCAAATTGACCTAGTTTAATGAAACTGATCTTAGGGGTATGACTTTCAACTTGAACTATTCACTTGAGTTATTAATGAGATACAATAGCAAAAAATATATGCTTGTATGGATAAATACCAGATACATTTCCACCAACATAAAATTATAGTCCTATGGATATTTAAATAAAATACCTAGAAAGCAAGAAAACAAATACATCCCTCCAAGTATAAGAATAATTTGAGTAAACAAACTGAGGTGTTTTAACTTTAAACACACTATCAGTTAACATATATAGCCTCCTTAGAAATTGAATGTATGCAGCTCAATTTACAATTGCCCAAATGTGGAAACAACCTAAATGCCCACTGATCCAGGAATGGATTAACAGGCTGTGCTATATTCATACCACAGAATACTACACAGCCATCAAAAGATGGAGCTTTTACAACCTAATGGAGTTGAAACACATTATACTTTACTAGTAAAGTATCACAAGAATGGAGAAGCAAAAATCCAATGTATCGAATTCTAATATGAAGTCAGTGAATGATCTAATACATACCCATGTAAGACAAAAACTCAAATCAACTTAAGGTGAGGGGCAGAGGAAACAACAGAGGGGGGACAAGGGAGAAGGATGGGGGATGGAGGGTTATGGTGTATGGCAGGATACAACTGTAAGAGGGACTTTACCTAACAAAGACAAACAGTGTAACCTAATTCTTTGTATCCTCAATGAACCTGAACCAATTAATAGAAATTGAATGTAATCTTAAAACATATTAACATATAAAATATATAATTAAATTAACTAAAAGCAATAGAAGTACACTGTCTCTAATAAAGGATTCCTTTCCAAATAGCCTGGCTCAAAATCTAGTCTTAACTAAGATGTCATAATGCATGTTTTTGGAGAGCTTTATTTGGTTATAAAGTCAGCAAGTTATCTGCTTAGTATATATGTGTTTTTTTTTTTTTAGTGAATTAATATAAGAAAAAAAATGAAGAGACTTCATCATGAATATTTATATTGCCACAGCTGAGAAATTATGTTTTTCTGCTGATGCTATATTTTACAAAAGTTATCGTCAAATAAGAGCAATTTTGGTAAGGGACTTCCCCAGAATCTTCTACATTTCTGCCATAATTATGCTGTCTAGTCTGGTAAAATAAGGACCGATACAGGAACATCAGAGGAGGCGGGTTGCGATGTGAGTCATGATGGAGAACTTACTGAGCTTGGAACTATTCGAGAATTAAACATAAAGAAGTGAATTCTTTGTTACTAGAAGTGATTACGTAAATGCTGAATTACTCATCTGACATGCGTGGGCTGAGACTGGAAGGCACATAGTGTCTATAAATGGTGGGAAGATTGAAAACAGAAATGGACACTCCCAGCATGCAGGAGTTGTGTACAAGAAAGACAGACTCTGGTAAAGGAGCAGCAGTGGCTGCAGCACAAATCAACCTCTATTCGATTGTCATTCACATCCAAGCAGAGCTCTTCCTGTCGGAGGGCACCGCAGGGAGCCTCTCCCAGCAGGTGGAAATAGAAGGCTGGCAACACTCTGATTTGGTCTGGCTCAAGATCCCAATCTAGGTCTACACCTGTGAGTCTTCAGAAACCCTCCCAAGAAGATAAGGGCTAAGCCAATAATGGGTACTTGCAAGCCAGTGCGCACAGATGTAATCATTAATCCAGATACAAGGTTCAGAGTCAAGAGATCAAAAGGATCAGACTGGGAAGTCCCAATAGAAGAGCCAAGTAAAAGTAAAGAGTTCTCTTTTCGAAGGGAGAGAAAGAGCAATCCAGGGAATGGAGTGGGTGAAGGAGGAGAATTAAATTTCTCAGCCTTAGACACTGGGTATTTGACCAGGCATTTTTATTATTGGAGGCAGGATCATCTCGATTGCCTGGATCAAGATGAAGCACAGGAAATTTGTGGGACAGGTAGAATAATCTTGGGAGCACCAGAAAGGACAACTAGTGGATCTTTACCCACAGAGATCTTAGACTAGATGTAGAAATGTCTATACACTTGCCATAAGGGTTGTATCCACCAAGAGTTTGAAAATAATGGTAAAAAAAAAAAAATGCTACCAAACCATGGAGGAAAGATATGTTAAATAAGTATGAATCAATACTTAAATATTAGTGAGTATTTTTATCCCTTTTATAACTTAAGTTTTAACTATGTCACATAAAATAAGCACAATAGTCAAAACATTTGTGATTTGATATAGCTTATATGTACATTTTCAAATAAAGGATCAAATATAGGAAAGAAAAACTCTAGGAAATTGTCTTCTAATTTCCCATCGTTTTGGGGAGCATTCCAAAGCCCCAAAGTCATTGATGCAGTGTTTCATCACAGTATATTATTACTAAGCTAAAATAGATTTTTAAAAAGTTGAATTTTGATCTTGAATTACAACTCACAATATGAGTAGTAGAAAACAAATATTTTATTTTATTTTACTTATTTATTTTGAGACAAGGTTTCACTTTGCAGTTACAGCAGTTTCAGCCTGAGGACAGTGGCATGATCATAACTTACTATAATTTCAAATTCCTAAGCTGAAATAAGCCTTCTGCTTCAGCTTCCTAAGGACCTGATACTATGGGCATGCCACTTGCCCAGCCCAAATATTTTAATTTTTAGCATTTTAATTGCTGGTTAACAATGTCTGTATGCAAATATGTCTCTAGTTCTTATCTTCTTGTTGAGATATACTGCTGCAGTTAAGAATTTACCACAAGTACTAAGGTTACAATTTAAATAGTAATAGGATTCAATTTTTTTAGGATTTTATTATAATTTATATATTTATCTCCCTGTCTATAGATAGATAACATCCAACGATTTTATTCTAAGTAATATGATTTATTTCTTTAATTTTTAAATGTTGAGATAGTTGAATGATGAGGTAATAAAAACTTGTTAAATAAAACATGATTAAGAGCTTGAAACTTTAATTATGACTATACTATGAATCTTTTTTATTCCTAAAAAGGCTTTTCATGCCTAAATTAAAATACTCAATATGGTGTCAGAAAAAAATCAGACATGGACCATTAATTAGAGTTAATTAAAATAAAACAATTAGCACAAGAATTTGTCATCAAGTCTATTATATTACAGAGACAGTTCTAATTTAATCAGCATAGCCAGAGCCTTGGAATAATGCCTCCACGGCAAGCATAGTCACTCTGAAGAAAGATGTTTGCCATTGAGACCATGTCTCTCCACGAGGGAGTCACATATTAAAGGTTCTCATAGGGGAGAAGGTGAATATTCACCTACTTCCAGGGGAATATTATTCTATAGCTTTATTATTATTCCTTATTTCTCTGAGCAAGAAATTGAATTTCTCAGCCAGGCGTCAAAAAATTCCAGGAAACAATCCATCTACAGCCACACCGAAGTCTATAGAAGGGTCATTCTCAATCAAGACATGAATCAGATGCACACAGGCAAGGCTTCTCGTGTTCCCTGGATGCACACACGCAGGCTGTGGGAGAGCAGGTGGTTAGGGTCGTGATGGGAGTCGTAAAAGTTGAACTGGATGAAGGTATGATGGACTGGGAGACAAGAACTAAAGGATCACTCGTGTCAGGAACTCCTTTGTTACTGCATACTAGAACAGCTCTGAATTGTTCTGATGTTTCAGAATACTCACATTTACAACTAAATGAAATCTATTTTCTATAACTTCACAACTTTTTTCTTTCTAATAAATACAATTTGTAAATAAATAAATAAATAAATAAATAAAGTATTGTGAGTGTATCAGGGTTTTCCAGAGAAACCAACAGGAAATAGGTATCCAAAGTTGGGCAATTATGTTCATGAACTCATTCTAGAAAAAGTGTGCCAGACCTTGTTGCTGAATATCAGTACAGTTACCTTCAAAGTACCCACGCTGGGAAGCTATGCACCCATATCAGTGCCCAGTCCAACATTTAAAGCACTTTTTCTAGAATGAATTAGTGAACTTAATTTTTCAACCTTGTAGTGCAATGGCTCTGATGGCCATTCCAGAAAAAAAGAATTCCAAAATTTTCAGACCCTGTGTGTGTGTATGTATGTGTGTGTGTGTGAGAGAGAGAGAGGCAGACGGACAGAATAAGAGACACACAGAGAGAGACAGGGAGATAGAGATAGAGAGATTGATTTTAAGGATCAACTCATGCAGTTGGGAAGGCTTGCTGAAAGTGAAACCTGCAAGGTAGACCAAAAAACTGAAAACCAGGTCTGTTGTAAGAATTTCATTTGTTCAGGAAAGGTCAGACCTTCAACTGACTGTGTAAGCCTTCTCCCCTTCCCTCTTTGGAGGGTAATCTTTCTCTACCAATTTAAATGTTCATCTCATCAAAAAAAAAAAAAAAAAGCCTTCACAGATATATCCAAATAAAGTTTGACCAAATATCTGAACATAGTTTGCCAACCAACTTAATATGGAAAATTAACTATCACGATGGAAGAGTGGAAGCCAGACCTGTTCATTTCGGCCTCTTAGTAAAAGGCAGACAATTTCCAGTGCCAGACACGGGAGGGAAAAAAGCTAGTGACCCAAGTGCAAAGTAAGAGAAGGCCCAACTGGGTCACGGTGATGTTTTTGTCAAATAACCCAAACTTAGATAGAGTTCATGTATCTGTTACAAAACTGAAGTATACTATTACTGATGACATTAAATTTTTTCTGACATGGTCTTCGGAGGAGAGAGAAGAAAACAATTCTGAAACCCCTAGTTTTAGATGTCCTTTGACTCACTTGGATTCCTCCACACACAGAGCTCCCTGATTTTTGGCTTGGCCTTGGATCTATCTCCAGTAACCCATGCAAAAGCAGAGAGACTTCCAGGTGCTT
This sequence comes from Galagoides demidoff, assembly GCA_963574575.1. Classification (NCBI taxonomy): domain Eukaryota; kingdom Metazoa; phylum Chordata; class Mammalia; order Primates; family Galagidae; genus Galagoides; species Galagoides demidoff. The sequence goes on along the minus strand of CAUYQV010026416.1, from coordinate 19,164 downwards.
CCAAACTTTCATTTTTCTCTACTGCCCATTGGAAGAAGAGTTGTCCAGGGCCATGTGGACATTAAATACACAAACATTAGTAAGAGCTGATTAGCAGGAAAAAGAAAGAAAGAAAGAAAGAAGCTCTGTAGATACATTTTGTGATATCCAACACCACAGATAGGCAAAAAATGTCCTCACAAAATTAGCATGTGGCTCCCCCATCCCCACCCACATGCAGGAAATGTTAGCATATGGTCAATGACATACTTACTTATTTTTTGTTTCTCCTTGAATTCAGATCGCCAATTATTCATTTTTTTCTGAAATAGTAACTAGGAGAATTATTTGTTTTGTCACTCAGGTATACATTTGAATTTAGATGCCTGATCATCTGGAATTAGTAAGACACAAACCAAAACAGTTGTGACTCCTAAACTAGAAAGCAAGTGTTCAAGAATCAGTTAAGTTGCACATAACTGTATCAAAAGACAAAGCCTTGTTTGACTAGGACCTTCACACAACTAAATTGAATACGATCACCTTCTCTGACTTATAAAGTTCTTTATACCCATAGCTGAACCCGTAATCCATCTGTTTTGAAAAGTGCGGCTATTCTTTTTTTTTTCCTCTCTCTCCTGAGTGGCAGACAAGTTTTATTACCCCAAAAAATCTAATCAAGACAGTGCCCACTCTTTTAAAAGATTATACCAAATTCAATTTACTATTATATCAGTGTTCATTAAGTAATAGAGATGGAAACTTTTTGGTAAAAAGGATTCATTATATTCTTTTCAACCAATTGCTGTAATTTCACCATAGTTAGAGTGAGATGAGTTCAAGCTTGGCAAAAAATTAAAGACTCTAATCGCTGTTTAAGCCTCCTAATCCTACCATATAAGACATATTGGAAGGGACATGATATAGAAATTTTTTTATATCTCTCAAACTCTATGAGATGAGGAATAGATTCAAAAATCACAAATTGTAAATATAGCTAAATTTTTTTCTTTGCATCCCATTATCGTGAGTAGATACCAGGATACTCTTACATTTAATCAAAGAAGCCAAACCCATAATACTAAATATCCCTTATTAGATATTCACTGACATATTCCCCTGCCAAACAACAATGATGACAACAACAACAAAATCCCTATTTCTTGATAGCCTATCCCAGGCACAAATATTACACTGCTGTTTATATTCTTTAGCTATCAGTAAAGAAAATTTGTTTACAATAAATTGTTGCTTTTTTAGAGAGGTTGAATTTAAAATTATTTTCATTGGATAGAACTACTTTACTAAGTAATTTTTCAATTAGAAAAATTTGATAAACTAGATAAAGCTCAGGACTAGCAAAATTTAATAGGGATTGTGGAAGTGAGATACATATCCAGATTCCAGTGAAGCTAGGGGAACAAGTCGCCACCATCAGGGTGGATTTGGTACTGGCGGACAGTGGTGGGGAGGAAGGATGCAGAGAGGAGAATAAGAACCACCTTATCCAAATCCTTGATACTCAGAGACTAGTCACTGGCTAGTATCATCTGGGGATTTGCTAGAAATGAGAATCCAAGGACTCACGTAAGATTTACTGAACTCTAATCTGTATTTTAATAAGATTTTACATTCACAGGAACATTGAAGTCAGAAAGTGCTAATCTCCATGACAGTGGGGCCCAGAGCTAGGCTGGCTCTGTAGGATTTGAATTATGAGTTTTGACTGTCATGCTGCACAAATTCTAATATAGCAAAATGATTTTGATGAGATGATTGGCCGCAGCTCATGACACAGTGCCATGGGCAACACAGACGGGCATTTACAGATTTGCTGCTGCTGGCAATTTGGGCTGAATAGCATCAATTAGATAATTTCTGCAGTCATTTTGATTGAAAGGGAAGGCAGATTAGAATAAAAACATCCATAAAAACATCGACACCAGAATTATTTAGTTCTGAGTCAAATACTTGGCAACTTGAGTAAGGTACACAATACTTTGCACCTCGGTTCTCTCTTTCGGGGGAGCATAATGTCTATTTTTAGGACTGCATGGGGCTCAAATTAGATAAACTGGGTAAATTTCTTGATATAAATACAAAGCGTATTTGAGTTTTGTAAACAGCCATCACAACTGTTGTCGTATGAAGGTCTGACAATGAAGTTTGCAAACTCATCTTCAGAGGAGTGCTGCATACCTCATTGCTGAGTATGACTCTGGTCACCTGATGGCCAGGGGGAGTACTTCAAAGGTGACCATAGTGCTATTCAGTCAGGAGGTATGTAGCACTTTTTCTAGGATGAGTCCACAAACTTCATTGTCAGACTGCATGCATGTGTCTATACACAAAGTGTGATGTGTGTGCAGGTACACACATTTGTGTGTGTGTGAGATATATATATATATCATTTGTGTGTGTGTGATATATATATATATATCCCTTTGGACCTGTACCTGCTGATTTGTTCACTTCATTTCTGGGCCATCTCCTCTGCTCTGCAGAGTCTCCTTTTTACATGTCAATGCTACCTGACTGTGAGGGTAAAAACAAAAGTCTCACATTTCTCCAGGAGTCCCATCTTAATTTTCTGATGATAATTACAGATACTGTCCTCCTCTCCCTCATATTGACAAATATATTGTTTTGTATTGATTTACATGGTAAGATTATGCTACTTCCCCTAACTGCTATTGGCTAGAAAGGCGGGAGCGGGGGGGGGGGAGGGGGGGGTGGAACTCCTGTTTCAGTTACTTGTCTATAGAATAAAATGCCTTAAGCCTTAATGGCATAAAGCAATGACTCTTTTTGTCATGTACATGTCTGTGGATCAGGAATTTCAGCAGGGCTGTGCTCAGTGTTCTTTTGACTCTGAAGGCTTTGACTGGATAGGAGTATCTAACGTGCTTTCTATGCCAATGATCTCAGTACATGGAAGGCTGAGCCTGGAAGGTCCAAGAGGTCTCTCTCATGTCTGAGGCTTTGGTGCCATTGGCCGGGACATTGCATCTCTCTTGCACAAGGTCTGCTTCCAAAAGTTGTCTCATCTGTCAGGGACCATCCACACATCCTCCAGCAGGATAGGCTTGACATCCATATAGCATGGTGCCTGGTTTCATAAATGAGGCTTTTAAAGCAGGAAAAACCGAGAAATTTCTCAGCCTTATCAATGTTTAGAATTGGATCTGAACAGCTTCATTTCCTTCACATTTTATTGCTAAAAGGACATCACAGGACCAATAGAGGTTCAGAGTAGGAAACAACGGGAATGAATAATGGGAAGTGTGGTATATTGTGGATTATAAATGTAACACACAACCCAAATATCTTATGGCTTCATAGGCACTCAGTCAATGCTTTTAGATATAAAGAACATTTACATTAAAAATCTTAACTCAATAACTAAGAAAATGACATGAAGGTTATGTTAACCAGTTTGATGAGAGTATTTCAAAATGTATATGAAAACAGCACACTGTGCCCCATGATTGCATTAATGTGCACAGTTATGCTATAAGAAATAATAAAGGAAATTTGAATGGGAAAAAAAATTGAATAAGCCAGATGCAGTGGCTCACGCCTATAATCCTAGTGCTTTGGGAGGCTGAGATGGGAGGATCAGTTGAGTGTGAGATTTTTTTAACCAGCCTAACCAAAAGTGAGACCTTGTCTCTACAAAAAACACAAAAATTAGCCAGGCCTTGTGGCCAATACCTAAGTCTTAACTTGGAAGGCTGAGGAAGGAGGATCACATGAGGTTGTAATGAGCTATGATGATACCCTACACTGCACTCTGGCCTGGGGGACAAAGAGAGACTCTGTCTCAAAAAAAAAAAAGGGTGGATAAAACAGGAAGGTGGAAGTAACAGAAAACCTGAATATTTAGTTGAAATTATTGTAGCACCCCTATGTGAGTTACTTTGTAGACAGTATCAGTTGGTACATAGTCTATTGGATTTCTAGGATAGTATAGAAGAGATAATAAAAGTTTATATAAACTTAGAAGTTCCTTTTGATTTCAAGTTGTTCAGAACTCAGTATTATAATCAATCACGTTTTTCCTAAGTGTAGTCTCCAAAACTATAGTTTGCTAAATATTTTTTTAAGTGTGTTAGAGAAAATTAGTGGTCAAAAAAGTGTTAAGACATGTGCATTATACTTATTTCACATCTGCATGTTTTAAAAAATGTGTATCAGTAAAGGGGACCTATTAACCCTTCTTTCACCAGAATCCTCAAGAATTTCTCCTTCGTAAGATAGAATAACATCCTATGGAAAATACTTTGGAAGCCAGGTGCAGTGGCTCATGCCTATAATCCCAAAATTCTGGGAGGTTGAAGTGGGCAGATCACCTAAGCTCATGGGTTGGAGACTAACCTGAACTACAGCAAGACTCCATCATTAAAAATTGTTGGGCTGAGGCAAGGGAATTGCTTGAGCCCAAGAGTTTTGAGGTTTCTGTGAGCTATGATGCCAGAGCACTCTATAGAGCCAGGGCAACAAAGCAAGACTCTGTCTCAAAAAAAAAAAAAAAAGAAAGAAAGAAAAGAAAAGAATTTGGGAAATGCTCAGATAGTTTCTGTACCAAAATGAACTTGGGTAGCAAATTTCCACCAAACTTTCTATGGGTTATCTCGACTCTAAAATTCTAGGAATTATATTTTTTCTTTATACTAGCTGGAGAATTTTATAACATACACTATTATAATCCTGTCCATTTTATGCTTTCCTCTTTCCTCTTATTCTTATGGAAATTCTTACTTTTTATTTTCTTCTTATGAGAGGTCAAAGTAGATAAACAATTTTCTGCACATTACTCTTCTTTGAAGGATCAACACATGGCCCCCTTTCTTGCTGTGCTCACCTGTTCCTCTGTCTCTCACAGGTTTCCTCAACACGGAAGTTCCTCTTGGCTCCTGAAATTGGCCATCCTCGGAAACCAGAAAGAACGTGGAGTATTCCTAGGAATATTTTACAATAACACAGGCCAAAACGGTATTGTCAGCCTGCCGGCCAGATCTTACGCTGCCTCCCCCTGCTGCTCGTGTTGGCGCCCCCTGCTGACTTCACGAGAGCAGACGCAGGTGAGGTGGGGCAGGGGAGGCCGTTTCACCAGGATGTCTCCGTGGCTTTCTTGGACCTGGCACAGACTCGCTGCAGTCCCTTATTGCCATTTTTTGTGCTGTTACAAAATGCTTGTTTTTGCTCCCTGTTCTCCCTTTCCTTTCTGAGCATGTATGAGCACTGCTGCCAAAAAAATGCTGCTAACTCAATAAGAGAGAAGCTATAGAGAAATGGGAAACAGAGCAAGAATGTCACTTTTCACATCACTGAAGAAAACAACAAAAATGTCAACATCACCACCCTTTTAACATTTCACTGAAAAACCTCTTTGGGAGTCTCTTACAATTTTCAGCTCACTTTCATTTCCATTTCCTGGGCACTGCCTCAGGGTAAGAAGCACTTATTGTGCTCGGTTTTAAACGCGTGTTTTCTTTAAAACGTTGCTGTCACACTTTGGACTAAGTGGAATAGGAACAGCTCTGAGAGTTTAAATCGGCTGCACAGGATTCCAGTGAAGATTTGTCACCTTCCTATACCACAGTGTCAATATCTAGATTGGCTTTAATAATTTACCATCAGAACACTGACTCATCAGATAAAGGCCAACTGGCAATGGAATGGAGGATATGATTAAATCACCGAGGTTGCTAAATAAAATTTTCATATTTGATTTTTCTTAAAAAATGAATAACATTTTTATGGCCTCTGTTTCTAATCAGGGATAGGTTCTTCTTCTCTGATGGGCTGAAGCTATTCCGGGAGCATTTATTCAGTAAAAGAATACAGAATTATAAACTCAGGCACAGAGTGCATGCTGAGTATGGAATATTAGTGTGGGATACAAATTTATAAAAACTAATAAGCAACACAAACATCATAAAAGTTCAGGTTGTTTGTTTGGCACACTATTGTAATATTTTTGTCTTACATGTTTTATTGCATAGAACTCCCTGCCTTGTAATTCACCTGTTTGTGCCAGACGCACAGGGGGTAGACAGAAGAGCTGCTCTTGAACGTTATTCCTACACCTGGAATATTTCTTGCCTAGACACAGAAATGAATATAAACCATATACTCTAATTAATTTAAATTAAATGTACCCTGTAGTCTCTTTCCTCTTAGTCACCAAATTGCCTTTGGTCCCTCCAAACCTACTAGGAGTAGAAGGGTGATGAAGGGGAGGTTAAAGGGGAAGAGGCAGATGACTGCTCTCAGTTGCTCCTTCCTCCCCGTATCAGGGTTGATGAGGCATCCTCACATGTTGCTGTGGGCCTTGCCTGTGGGAGAAACATTCATGCTCACTTCACTGACTTTGTCTGAGATCATGGGCAGGCTTTGGCCAGCAGGAAGTGAGCAGATGTGACACTTACTACGTCCAAGCCAGAGCTCTCTGTGTAGTTGCGTGGATTGACTTAGGGAGAAGACAGGTCCCACCAGTGAATTCTCCTCCAGCTTAAGATGAGAATAATGGAATGACGGAGTGAATATGGAACCAATCCCAGATGAACCCACTAGAGCTAAGGCAACCTGCAGCCAACCCACAACAAACACATTGCACACATTAAATGTAACAAGAAATACGTGCGTTCTGCTTGCCACCGAGATACTTTCCAAAAGCTGATTCATGACACAGAGATGTTAGTTACCAGTCCAATTAACTGGACTTTATAAAAGTATTAAAACTCACACACATTCAAATTTGCAAAAAATAGTTTATATACCTCTAAGGATATTTGTGTTAAAGAAGAGATGAGCAGGACAGCGTAGAAGAGATACATCCAGCACCCAGAAGAGCCACTCCTAAAAAGCCAGGTGGCTGGATGAAGAACATAGCCACATGGCCAGATGCCGTTTGGTCGTTTATCCACACCTCATCCTTCTGTTCTTGCCTGCTCACTTCCGATTAATTTCTGATCCCTCCAACCCAAATCCAAAAGGTTGACTGGCTCATTTAAATTAGATCCATTATTTCATTTGGATAAATTTAAGGATAAAAACATGTGACCCTGAATGGTGGCCATTTTTGAGTAAGGAAGATTTATTGTTCATAAATCTGTCAGTAGTGGTGCTGATAATGATTTAATTTATCTCATATAAATTATAATTGCAGTGACTTTGTGTGGATAAATTAATAGAATAAATTAACAAATGAGGGCCTTGAAATCTTTGAGAAAAGCTATTTTTATTGCAGACCAAATCGGTAGAGAGAGAATGAACCAATTTCAAAAAATAATAGATTAGTAAATTTTTTGAAATGATAAATAAACATCCAGTAGCTATGTACCCCCTCCTCTGAACTTGGGAATAACATTATGCACCACTTCACAAGCTGAAAAGCTCTCACATAGACTCAAACAAACAGTAGGGCTTTCACTGAAAAGCAGTGTCTTCTCAAGCTATAAAATGTTAATAACCCCTGCAGCAGGGAACTAACATTCATCCAGGAAGTACTAGAAGTTGCTCATTATTCTGTGGTGTCAGCATAGAAGAGGATGCCCCTGGTCTCAAGGAAGGAACATAGAACTGAGGGCCTGGTATATGATCCCTGAAAGTTCCTGAAAACTTCACATTTTCAAACATGGGAAAAGTAGGGGTATTTATTTATATACCTACTGCATTTGAGTAAAGATACCTAGAGGATATTATCTTAACACAATGCCAATTTTTATACAATAAAGAATATATGATTTTAAAACTTTGTGAATAACATCAAAGCAAAATCTGGATGGGGTCAAATTTCTAGATGGTTATATGAGGAAAGGAATATGAAGGGGGTAACATGAGGGAGGTTATATGACGCTTAAGAACTTGCGTAGCAAATATTTAAATCACATAGCATTCAATATAGAGCATGAATCAGCTTCAACAGTATAGTTTGAAACTAAAACTTTTAGAAACACATTTTCCCATAGCCATTTATTTTCTGTCCCTCCATTATCATTATATCTATCGCCATCATCTTTATTTTTATCATTATGCCAACCTGTTATTGAGTGCCTACTATATGGTACACATCTATGCAATACTACTAAATATTAACATATGTAATATAACATAGCATAGATTTTTGCAACATAGGCATGTATATTTTTCAAAATATATGTACAATTTATATCACAATACTGATTTTGTACTGAAAATCTTTGAAATAAAAATATACATCTGAGTCAGCATCACCTTTTACATACACATTTCTTAAAGTATTTTACTAATGATTGTTTTAATTTAAATATGATAGCTTTAAGCACTATCAAATGTATTATGACTCAGCAGTGTAAAATTATAAATTTAGCCAATGCTGAGTCATAATACATGATCCCTGTTCTTAAAGGATATCTAGTGTTTGAAAACACAAAGAAACAGGTGGAAGACTAGTAAATAGAGACAGGAAAGAGTCCCACAATCTGTAATTATTAGTGGCAGTCTTATGGGGGCCTGAAGGTAGACATTGGCAATGGGAAAGTATTTAAACATACAGAGAGGCAGTGGTGAATGTTCCGGGCTATGGTAGTAGGTTGATCAAGGATATAGAAAAGAAACAAACAAGGCAGAGAATGATGAGTAAGTATCAGTCCAGCCAAACCAGAGCCTTGGAGAACAGAACACTGGAAAATTGAGAGATGGAAGATTAGCAGTACTTGACTTGAAGGGTGAAGGAAATGTTAAGATTTAATTCACTGAGAGAAGACACTGGACTCTAGATTATGTGGGCCTGGGCTGGAATGGAATTGATAAGCCTCAATATTGTTATAGTTGCTAATCTCCTGACACAAAGAGATTCATGCTCAGAGTATAGCCCTAGGCAAGAGCAATCAGAGAGGGCCTGGCACAGTGGCTGGCACCTATAATCTCAGCACTTGGGAGGTTGAGGCGGGTGGATTGCCTGAGCTCACAAGTTCAATACCAGCCCAAACAAGAGCAAGACCCTGTCTCTCAAAAATAGCCAGGCATTGTGTCAAGCGCCTTTAGTCCTAGCTACTCGGGAAAGTGAGGCTTTTTAAGCCCAAGAGTTTGAGGTTACTGGGAGCTGTGATGCCATGGCACTCTACCAAGGGTGACAAAGTGAGACTCTGTCTCAAAAAAACAAAACAAAAGCAAGCAGAGACTTTAATAGATGGCACCTCAGGATATGGTAGGAGTGCATGAAATTGCTGGGCCATTATCTTCATCTTGGTAACAAAAGTAGACCTGATTTTGCATTTTCTGCATGTGTGGACTCTTAAGGATGCAGTCAAGGAAGCCAAAGATAACAAAGCAAGCCAAAGAGGTCATGGGTAACATGCATGGTGATGCATTAACATGTGCATTCTCAAGTAAAAGATAGCAGCAAAATCAGGGTTTGGTAGAGAAGGAGCGCATGGCTGCAAATGGGGGTTCTTCTTAGGAGAGGAGAGAATCTGGGAAGGTTCGTGAAAGACACAAAGATAATTATGTTTACCCAGAATTCTGAGACTTTCTTGTGGCTAGAATTAATAATAACTTGCTTTTGCCAGTCACTGAGCCAAGCATCGTAACTTAAGTCTCCTAGAAAATAAATTCCTCTTACCAGCAAGATTACTAAGGCTTAGAAAAGTTAGGACCCTAACGGTTAGAAAGCTACCAGTGAAGGAGCAAAACAAAGCCCTGCTGTGTCTGATGCCAAACTCTTTTCCTAAGCTACCACATTGCCTCACACACGGGACTCAGAGGACTACAATAAATTAATAAATAAACAAACAAACCAACCCTGGGAGTGTATGGTGGAACACGATGAGTTTCTGCTTAGATACACTGACACTGAGGTGATTGCAAATCATTCAGCTGGACAATTAGTGATGACATGAAGAGTTTGGTAGAAACCAAGTTCATGGCTATAGATCAGGATCTAGAAGTCTCATAAATAAGAGATTTTAACTGAAACTGTTTAGCAGTGATGGAAATTTCCAGTGTGAGAACATCCAGCGAAAGGACAGAGAGTCAACAGATGATGTGAGAACTAGGACAGTACGAGGAAGCAAAAAGAAGGCTGAAGACTGGCAGGGGCATGAAGGCTTACCACTGAGAAGTCAGGGAAAGGACACCTGCCCAAGTTACACGGATGCTATTAATTAACAGCTTCCATCAGTATAACGAAGAGAGCACTGGGGCTCTGTTGGTAAGAAGACAAATTTATAAGTCAAAAAATAAAATTCTGTTCTTATACTCAATCTTCTGTGAGATAAAAATGTGTAACAGACATTCGTATGATGAGTAATTGGAAGTACACACCCTGTGGAATGCTTTGTGTAGTATAGGCTCTGCTAAAACATGCATTTTAAAACATGTTTATAATATGCTTAGCCAAGGGACTATATAAAAAATGTAATAATTATTACAATAGGATCAGGCTGCTGTGATTTGGAAGTCGTCTTACACAATGAATGAGACAGTTGGTAGAACACATTTTAAAGCAAGCCTTTTTTGCCCACAATATTGTTGTAATGGGCTCAGCGCCCATAGCACAGTGGTTATGTCGCCAGGGCTGATGGGTTTGAACCTGGCCCAGACCTGCTAAAGAATAATGACAAATGCAACAAAAAAAATAGCCGGGTATTGTGGTGGGCACCTGTAGTCCCAGCTACTTGGGAGTCTGAAACAAGAGAATCACTTAAGCCCAAGAGTTTGAGGTTGCTGTGAGCTGTGATGCTACAGCACTCTACCGAGGGCAACATGGTGAGATTTTTACAACTATATATATAGTTGTAAAGATAATGGTGGTGGTGGTGGTGGCAGCTATCACATACTCAGCATATTCAATCTGCTAGAGGTCTAATAATTTTTTTTTGAACCCACCTCTGGCATATGGGGCTGGTGCCCTACTCCTTTGAGCCACAGGTGCCGCCCTCTAATAATTTTTAGATAACGTTAATTTAACCATTACACAACTCTTTAAGAAAGAAACTGTTAACCTCATTTTTAAGATGAGGAAAGGGAGGCATCGAATGGCTAAATAACTCGCCTTAGGTTGCTAATCAGACGGCTTCAAATCAGGATGGCTGACACACCCAACCTTCTCTCACACAGACTATATTTTTGTTTGTTTATTTGTCTGAGTCTTAATTTTGCTTATAATTGGCATGCAATAATTGTACATTTTAATTGGATGAAGTGTGATTTTCAATACATGTTCACACTGATCAAGGTAGGATAGTTAGCACATGTCCATCACCCAGAACATTTATTATCTCTTTGTGATGATAACTTCAAAGAACTTCTTTTCTAGCAATCTTGAGATATGCCACACATGCTGTTAGCTATAATCACCCTGCTGCGTAATAGAACACCAGGACTTATTCATCCTGTTGGTCACCTTATCCCCATCTTCCCTTCCACCTTCATGTCCCCAGCTTCTGCAAACATTATTCTACTTTCTACTTCTATGAGAATAACTTTTTTAGACGTCACATAACAGTGAGATTATAAGGTGTTTATCTTCCTATGCCTGGCTTATCTCACTTAAAATTATGTCCTCCAGATTCATCCATGTTGCTACAAATGAAACATTTCATTCTTTTTTACAGTTGAATAGCCTTCTATTATTTCTACTATAAAATATCTATATATTAATATCATCTGTAGATACTCATTTATGTATCTATATCCATATTATCTATACTTATATTTCCTATATCCTTGTCCATATCTTTTTGGTTTCTTTTTTTTTTGCAGTTTTTGGCTGGGGCTGGGTTTGAACCCACCGCCTCTGCATATGGGGCTGGCTCCCTACTCCTTTGAGCCACAGGTGCCGCCCCTTTGTCCATATCTTTATCTATGGCATCTATGTTCATCAGAAATATTGGCCTGTAGTTTTCTTCTTAAGTTGTTTGCTTGTCTGGTTTTGGTATCAGGGTTATGCTGGCCTCATAGAATGAGTTTGGAAGTAGTCTGTCCTTTTCAATGTTTTGGCAGAATTGATAAAAATTGGTATTAATTATTCTTTAAATGTTTGGTAAAGTTTAGCAGTGAAGCCATCAGCCATCGGGTTTGGGGATCTTCTTTGATGGGAAAGTTGTTATTATTGCTTTTGTCTCATTACTTATTAGTCTTTTCAAGCTTTCTATATTTTCATAGTTCAATTTCGAGAGGTTGTATCTGCCCAGGAGTTTACTCACTTCTTCTAGATTTTCCAGTTATTCCATAGGTTTTCATAATGGTCTCTATGGTACTTCGTATTTGTATGATATCAGTTGTGATGTTTGCTGCATTAAATAGAGATTTTATTTATTAATATTTGAGTCTTCTCTTTTCCCTAGTTATTCTAGCTAAATCATAGTTGATTTTGTTTTTCTTGATGTTTTATGTATTTTAATCTCTATTTTCTTTAGTTCTGCTCTGATCTCTGCTATTTCTCTTTCTTGTAATTTTGGGCTTAGTTTGCTCTTATTTTTCTACTTCTTTGATATATAACATTAAGTTATTTGATATCTTTCTCTATTTTTTAATGCAGGCATTTATTGCTATAAATTTTTCTCTTAGAACTGTTTTTGTTACTTTCCTAGGTTTTAGTAGTTCAAATTACCATTCTCATTTATCTCAAGACATTATTTTAAAATTTCCTTTTAAATTTCTTTATTGATCCAGGATCATTCAGGATAATGTTGTTTAATCTTAAAAAATTTGTACAATTTCCAACATTTCAGCTCTTACTGATGTCTAATCTTAGTACTTAATTGTGGTTAGAAAAGATATTTGATATAATTTCTTTTTTTTAATTTAGTAAGACTAGTTTTATAAAACTAATATATGGTCAATCCTAGAGAATGTTTCATGTGCTGTTGATAAAAATGTGTATGTTGCAGATCTTAGATCGAATGTCTTATAAATGTCTATTTACTCTATTTGGACTAGAGTATAGTTTAGCTCACTTGCTTTTGTTGGTTCTATGTCTGGATAATGGGTCCATTGCTGGAAGTCATGTCTTGAAGTGTCCTGCTATCATCAAATTGAAGTTCGATTTCTTCCTTTAGGTATATTGACATTTGCCTTATGTATTGAAGTTTTCCATGTTGGATACTTATCTAGGCCTCTGTCCTTTTAAAAAACGATTCTAGACTTAAAGGCTGTAATCTCATATAAGTGTAGCTGCACCTTCTCTTTTGCTTTCTATTTGCATAGAATAGTTTCTTCCACCCATTCATTTTTAGTCTGTGTGTATCTATATAGGTGATATTTCTCAGAGATGGTATATAGTTGGGTCTGGTCTTTTTATTTATCTAGTCATTCTTTCTTTTAATAGATAATTTAAACCATTTACAGTCAAGGTTAAGAGTAAAGGTTGTTTTACACTACAATTTTGTTACTTTTTAGAGTGATTTTCTTTCTTTTACTCTTTTACTATATTATTTTGTGGTTAAGTGATTTTCTCATATATTTTTTGGTTTTCTATTGTATACTTTTAGTGTGCCTATTTAAAGTTTTATTGTTTAGTGGTTACCATGATGCTTACCAAAATATTGTTATAATAGGTTATTGTAGACTCATAGTAACTTAACTTTAATTGCCAAAAAAAAAAAGAAAAGAAACTAAAAACAAATTCTCCATTTCACTACTGGCTCTTGTTTTGACTTTTTGAAATTTCAATTTGCATCTTGTTACCTGTATTTGAACCAATTGCTGGAGTTATCATCTTTAATAGATATGCATTTAGTGTTCATAATTAAGGAATAAGTAGTTCATATACCAAAATTATAAAATTATAATATTCTTAAATTTACTATTGAATTTTATATGTTCAGACTTTTTTATTATACTTTAGCATACTTGTCTTTTATATTGAAAAACTCACTTTAGCATTTCTTATTAAGACAGCTCTAACATTGATGAATTCCCACAAGTTTTGTTTGTTTGGTAAAGTCTTTATCTTTCCTTCCTGCCTGAAGAATAACCTTACTGGGTAAAGTATTTTTGCATGGAAGGTTTTTTTTTTTTTTCTCCTTCTACAGTTTAAATATATCATCCCACTTTCTTTTCAGAAATCTTCTAAAAGTTATATTTGGGATGTGGTGCTAAATTTCCACTTTGAATATTCTTTCTTTGTCTTTGATTATTGATAATTTGTTTATTTGATAATACTTAGGAAATTCCTCTTACATTGAATTTGATTGGTGGCATCTGAGTCTCCTGTATCTGGATGCTATTGTCTTTCTCCAGATTGGGAAATTTTCATTGATCCTTTTCTTGAATATGCATTGTAGGACATTTTCTTTGTCTCTTTTTTTTTGTTTGTTTTTGGTAACTCCTATTATGTAGAGTTTAGTTTGCTTGACTGTGTTCCATAATTTTCATAATTTTTGCACTTCTTTTTATTCTTTTTTCTTTCTCTCATTGAGTAATCTCAGATGTTCCATCTTCAAGCTTGGTGATTCTTTCCCATGATCAAGTCTGCTATGGACGCTTTAAAATGAGTTTTTCGGTTCAGTTGCTATATTCTCTATTTCTAGGATTTCTATTGGGGTGTTGTCATATTTCCCTGAGTTTTCACAATCCTTGCATCTTCATTCGTGTTGATGACAAAATGATCACCTCTTCCATCTTCTTCGTTCTGTGTATTTGACAACATGATCACCTGTTCCAGCTTTTGCAGTTGTTCTTTGATGGGGCTAGACCTTTACTACTAGAATAGGAACTTAATCATCAAAATATTGTTTCCTATTCTGTGAAGGTCTTATATAAAACATTGCAACTTAAATGCTACACTAGAACTAAATTGCTGCCTTGCCGTGGTTCTATAGTTTGGGAAAGACATAAGGAAACACTGGAACTTACTCCACAGGTCAAGGGAAGGCTCCACATGAGCCCCTGGGCTTTGTGGGAAATCTGGTCAGGGATCTGGGCCTTCCCATGGGTCATGCTCCTTGCAGTCATATGGCAAGAATTAGTCTCCTCAGCATGACATCTCTGCTATTCAGAGTGTTGAGTAGCCACTAAGATCCACACTTTAGTGACTGAAATTAGTACCCTGAGTCTTTTTCAATTCAGCCAGGAGATGGGCCCAGAGAGGGCTTCTTGCAAGACTCCTAGACTGGTGGGGAGATTAAGGGTTCACCTCCAATTCTCTGTTCCCACCTTGAAAATTGTGAGTCTAAGAATTTCCATGTGAGTATCATGCTAGCTTAGTGGAGGGAAGGGTGTTACCATTTAAAATGAACATTCCTCTTATCATCATGGTTTCTCTCTATCATGTAGATCCAGGTCTTTTCTGTGCTTTTCTCTCAAATCCTGGTGAATTCAAGGTGGTAGTCTTGTTTTTGAATGGTTTTAAGTTGTATTTGAGGGAAAGGAATGATGCCAAGGGATATTCTATTATATCAAGTTGCTTTTGTTAAGTCAAGAAAATTATTTCTACATTGGCCAAAGATTTTCATAGTAAGTTCTAAACTTCCCTGCATTAACAGCATTTATTTACTTAAAATCATCATCATCAAAAAAAAAAAAACCTGATAAAAATAGTGTTAAAGCATTAATCCTAAAAGACTGATATAAGTATGTGGGGGAAACATGACTAAAATAGAAAAGCAGTTGAAAATATTAGATAGGAAGCTACTAACCATACTACACATATTTGTATTTAAATTCTTTCATAAGTTACGCGTTCTAAACAGGAACACAGAATGGGGACTCATTATTAACAACCCAGAATACATGTGGAACATTTTCTTCCTATTTAATGTGCTATTTCCCATACCTTTGCTATCCCCTCTCTCTTTTGCCTTCATTTTTCTGCATCCAGTCTGGCATGTTACAGCATCCATCCATGCTGCTCCAGAGACGACTTTCCTAACACATATTGACTCACATGCTTCTTTTTCTTTAAAAATGCCTAACTGATGCTTTGTAATTCCTTCAACATGATAAATACATCTCCTAACACTGTCCTCATGTCCTCCTCTCCCTGTCCTTTTTATTTTTCACTTACATGGAGTGCATTCCAATTTTCTGTTAACATGAACACAACTAACACTTTCATCTTTTCAAGACTTTAAAATTTTATTTCTATATCTGAAATGTCTTTATTCTTCTCTGCCTCTCAAACATGCATTTATTTTGGGGAACATAATACAAATTTATGTAAAGCTTTATCTAACAGTGCTCCTTCTTCTAGCTGGCTTCTCATTTTTCATGCTGTTAAAGCACTGAGTATATCTTTTCAAAATAAAACTCCTCCCACTCTGTTGTACATGTATGGATCTTACTGACTTGTGAGGTCTCGAAAGAAGGAAGCTTTTTGGCTTAAAGCTTCCTTGAGTTCTGAACAAATAAGCAGAGTGCTTACTTCATTTAGAACAAGGTTAATTTTCAATAAATGATGTTTATATATTGAAAATAATCGCAAAATCAGTGAGCTTTCACAAAAGAAGAGATTTGTTTTTTACAGTCACTTGTTAAATTTTTTTGCCTTTGTAACCTTTATGTACTTATTTTATTTTATTTTTTTATTATTTGGGGCTCCTTGAGGGTATAAAGAATTAGGTAACACTGATTGCATTTCTTAGGTAAAATCTCTTATAATTGTGTCTTGCCCCCAAGCAGTATGCTATACACAGTAACCCCCATCTCCCTCCGTCCACCCCTCTCCCTGCATCCTCATTCCCCTGCCTCCCACCTTGAATTGATTTGAGTTTTCCTCTTATGAGGGATGATCTACTACCTTCGAATTAAAATTGAGTATGTTTGATTCTTGCTTCTCCATTCTTGTGGTACTTTACTAAGAAGAATGTGTTCCAGTTCTTTCCAGATTAATAAAATAGATGTAAAGTCTCCACCTTTTTAAATGGCTGAATAGTATTCCATACTATACATATACCAAAGCTTGTTAATCCATTCTTGGGTTGGTGGGCATTTAGGTTGTTTCCACATTTGGTGATTATAAATTGAGCTGCGATAAACAGCCTAGTGCAAATGTCCTTATGATAAAATGATTTTTTTTTTCTTTTGTGTATGTGACTGGTAAGGGGATTGCAGGATCAAATGGGAGGTCTAATTTGAATTCTTTGAGGATTCGCTATACTTTCCAAAAAGGCTTATAGTTGCTTTTAATCCACTTGTGTGGTTAAGCCTACTAAGATCCTTAAATATATATTATGTGAAAAATTCTCAATTAGGAAATAGAAATGACTAAGTTTTAGGCAGGTGGCTCATGCCTCTAACCTAGCACTCTGGGAGACTGAGGGAGGTGGATTGCTTGAGCTCAGTAATTCAAGACCAGCCTGAGCAAGAGTGGGAAAAATTAGCTGGACATAGCTGCACATGCCTGTAGTCCCCACTACTCAGGAGGGCAAGGCAAGAGGATAGCTGGATCTCAGGAGTTTGAAGTTGCTGTGAGTTATGATACCATGACACTCTAGCCTGGGTCATAGAGTAATACTCTGTCTATAAAGCTAAATGGCCTCGACAATTTATTTAACTTTAATTAAATTTAATCCTAATCTATGGAATACAAATTGTATTCCCTCTGTTCTTAACTCATAGAATTCTCAAGAAGATGAATTGAAACAGTACATTTCAAAAAGCACAAAGTACCATGTCTGTGTGAGAATGAGGAGATGCATTTATTCTTTCTTTCCTTAGAGATAGGATCTTTCTGTGTTGCCCAGGCTGGCTTTGGTATCTTGGGCTCAAACAAGCCTTCCACTTTAGCTCCCAAAGCAGCTGCAGATTCATGTTAAATACCCATTTAAAATAGGCTCAGGATAAGTGGAGAGAACATTTTTCAGTGGAGTCTGTAAAAAGATGCTGAGGTATGACAAGGGATTCTGGACTATTCAGCTTGAGGGAGAGGCAAAAACATTGGGCTTTTGGGAACCAGGGACGGTGTAGGCCACACAGTAGGAGAAAAGGAAAGAGAGAAAAATATTCTAAACAATGTTGGTATAGGTTCAACTGAAGTTTTAACCCTACCAAAGGTAAATTTATTTTATATTTAGGGAGAAAAATAATTCTTCTCCTAAAAATTTAGAAAAAGACAGTTTTCCTATGGGAATTTTATGTTAAATGCAATTACTTTAACATGATTCAGTGGTTGAAAATCAACTTTATTTCCACATTAAATATACTTGGGGTGCACTTACAACATTCTCTAACAATATCAATGTTGAAAATAAAGTATATGGGTGTGACTTAGTTTTGAAAAGCTCAGTCATTTAAAGACCTCTTTTAGCCAGAATGATATAGCTTAAAATCTGAAGTTGTATAGCAGAGGTAGTGAATGGGAGTTTGGAAACTGACCCAGATTTACTTCTCAAAGATACTTTCATGAGAAGGAATAAATTGGCTTATGTAAAATAGATTCATAAGATTTTCTCTTATGATACTTTGTTAGTGTTGCCAGGGTTTATTTAATTAATTTATAAATCATATTGAAACCTTTGGCCTCACATTGTAATGAAAATGCAGACAATTTTACTGTTATGGTTTTTAAAAGAGCTTCTATACGACTCTAGGGGCAAAACAGTTATGAGCAAAGTTGCAGTAGGTCACCACCTTGAAGTTAATAAGATTTTCTTATTGTAATTTCTTCTCTATTTAATTTTATTGTCTTAAAGTGATTGCATTTTTATATCTATATGTGATTCTCCCTTGCAATATCAAGTGTAGTTCTGCCCCAGACCGGTCAGATCGTTTTTCCATTGATTTTCCAGATAGCAGTTCTTCTATAAAGAATCTCCTTGGGTATGAATATAAGGAATTAGAATTTCCATCAGACTTTTACTCCGCTGAAAATCACTCAGCCATGGGATGGTTTGGGGTAGACAGGACCAATGAGGTCTCAAAAACCTATCTGAGTCTTGACCAAGAGCCCAAAGGAAGAGGGTTGGTTGCTTCTTCTCGGTATAGCGATATATTGCAAAGGATAATGTTGCTTCATGTTAGAAATACATTTTTTGGCTCGGCGCCTGTGGTTCAAGCGGCTAAGGCGCCAGCCACGTACACCTAAGGTGGCAGGTTCCAATCCCCAGCCAGGGACCGCCAAACAACAATGATGGCTGCAAACAAAAAATGGCCGGGCGTTGTGGTGGGCGCCTGTGGTCCCAGCTACTTGGGAGGCGGAGGCAGGAGACTCGCTTGAGCCCAGGAGTTGGAGGTTGCTATGAGCTGTGATGCCAT
>CAUYQV010026414.1:0-15307 GCA_963574575.1 Galagoides demidoff | reverse complement strand
CAACCTTGCCTGGTTCCTTATCTGAGTGAAAATATTTTCAATTTTACTCCATTCAATATAATATTGGCTATAGGTTTGCTGTAGATGGCCTCTACCAGTTTAAGAAATGTCCCTTCTAGACCTATTTTCTTACGTGTTCTGATCATAAAAGGATGTTGAATATTATCAAAAGCTTTTTCTGCATCAATTGAGAGAATCATATGATCTTTGTTTTTTAATTTGTTTATGTGATGTATTATATTTATAGATTTACATATATCAAACCAACCTTGAGAGTCTAGGATAAAACCCACTTGGTTGTGGTGTATAATTTGTCTGATGTGTTACTGGATTCTGTTTGCTAGGATCTTGTTGAATATTTTTGCATCAATATTCATTAATGATATTGGTTTATAATTTTCTTTTCTTGTTGGGTCTTTTTCTGGTTTGGGGATCAGGGTAATGTTTGCTTCATAGAATGTATTGGGAAGTATTCCTTCTTTTTCTGTGTTTTGGAAAAGGTTAAGTAATATGGGTACTAGTTCCTCTTTAAAGGTTTGGTAGAATTCTGATGTGAAGACATCTCGTCCCAGTCTTTTCTTTTTGGGGAGATTTTGTATAGTTGATGCTATTTCAGAATTTGATATAAGCCTGTTCAACATTTCCACTTCATTCTGGCTAAGTCTACAAAGGTGGTGTGCTTCCAAGTATTGGTCTATTTCCATCAGATTTTCATATTTCTGAGAATAGAGTTTTTTTATAATATTCATTAAGAATTTTTTAAAGTTCTGCAGATTCTGTGGTTATCTCGTTTCTGTCATTTCTGCTTGATGAAATTAGAGATTTTCTCTTTTATTTCTGGTTAGGTTAGCCAAAGGTTTATCTATTTTATTGACCTTTTCAAAAAAACAACTTTTTGATTCATTGATCTGTTGTATATGCCTTTTATTTTCAATTTCATTTAATTCTGCTCTAATTTTGGTTAGTTCTTTTCTTCTGTTGGGTTTGGGGTTGGAATGTTCTTCCTTTTCCAGTTGCTTGAGCTGTCCCATTAAGTTGTTGATTTCCTCTCTTCCTGTTCTCCTGAGGAAGGCTTGCAATACAATAAATTTCCCTCTTAGGACTGCCTTTGCAGTATCCCAGAGGTTCTGGTAGTTCATGTCTTCATTATTATTTTGCTCCAAAAATTTGCTAATTTGTTTCTTAATTTCATCTATGACCCAGCTATCATTTAGCATAAGGTTATTTAGTTTCCATCTCTTTGTGTGTATTTGCAGATTCCTGTTGTTCCTGAGTTCAACTTTTATTCAATGATGGTCTGAGAAGATACAAGGAATAATTTCTACATTTTTTTAATTTCCTGAGGTTAGTCTTGTGACCTAAGATGTGATCAATTTTGGAGATGTTCCATGAGATGATGAGAAGAATGTGTATTCAATTTTGTTAGGATGAAATGCTCTGTAGATGTCTGTTAAATCCAGTTGTTGAATGGTTAAGTTTAAATCTAAAATTTCTTTGCTTAGTTTCTTATTGGAGGATCTATCCAACACTTTCAAAGGAGTGTTAAAATCTCTGACTATTATAGTGCTGGCGGAAATCAAGTTGTTCATGTCAGTTAGAGTTTCTCTTATAAATTGAGGTGCATTCTGGTTGGGTGCATAAATATTAATAATTGAAATCTCATGTTGAGTGTTTCCTTTAACAAATATGAAGTGACCATCCTTATCTTTCCTTACTTTTGTTGGTTTAAAGCCTATTGTATCTGTGAATAAAATTGCAACACCTGCTTTTTTCTGATTGCCATTTGCCTAAAATATAGATGACCATCCCTTCACTCTGAGTCTATATTTATCTTTTAAGGTAAGATGAGATTCTTGTATGCAGCAGATATCTGGCCTGAGTTTTTGTATCCAGTCAACCAACCTGTGCCTCTTTAGAGGGTAATTTAAGCCATTCACATTAATTAAGAATATTGATAAACCTAGTAGAATTTTGGATATAGAGTTTTTCATGAGTCCAATGGACATTTTTAATCCTTTCACCACTGTGGAAGTTCAGTTTTGATCAAAAATTTCTGAGTGAGTTTACTTTGGTGGTAAAGTGTAGTGGTGGTCATTGTGGAGGATGGATCTGAGAATATCCTGGAGAGCTGGTTTAGTTATGACAAATTTCTTCAGCATGTGAATATCATTAAAGTATTTAATTTCTCCATCATAAATGAAACTCAATTTACCTGGATACAGTATCCTGGGTTGAAAATTGTTTTGTTTTAGGTGGTCGAAGGTAGATGACCATCCTCTTCTAGATTGAAAAGTTTCAGCAGAAAAATCTGCAGTCATTCTAATATTTGTCCCCTTTTAGGTTGTGGTTTTCTCATATCTGGCTGCTTGCAATATTTTCTCCTTCATGTCAACTTTGGTGAAGTTAATTATAATGTGTCTGGGAGATAATTTATTTGGGTCAAGTCATACTGGGGTTCTGAAACTGTCTGCTATCTGAATTTCAAAATCTCTTGTGATGTTTGGGAAGTTCTCTTTGATTATCTCTTGGAGTAGAGCATCTGTACCTTTCAAAGCAACCTCATCACCTTCAGGAGTTCCTATAAGGTGAATATCCGTCTTCTTGGAATTATCCCAGAGCTCTCTGAGAGAATGATCCATTTTTGCTCTCCATTTCTCTTCCTCTTTTTGTATTTGGGAGCATTCAAAAGCTTTGTCTTTGGCTCGGCACCTGTGGCTCAATCGGCTAAGGCGCCAGCCACATACGCCTAAGGTGACAGGTTCGAATACCCAGCCTGGGCCTGCCAAACAACAATGATGGCTGCAACCAAAAAGTGGCCAGGCGTTGTGGCGGGCACCTGTGGTCCCAGCTACTTGGGAGGCAGAGGCAGGAGACTCGCTTGAGCCCAGGAGTTAGAGGTTGCTATGAGCTGTGATGCCATGGCACTCTACCCAGGGGAATAGCTTTAGGCTCTGTCTCAAAAAAAAAAAAAAAAAAAAAGCTTTGTCTTTGATGTCAGAAATCATTTCTTCTGCCTGTTCCATTCTGTTACTGAAGGATTCTACTCTCAGTAGAATCTCATATTCTCTATCTTCCAGATATTTCTCATATCTTGGAAGACTGCAACTTCTTTTCTCAATGTGTCAAAATCTTTGGTGATTTTGCCTTTGAATTCATTGAATTCTTGAGAAAACTTTTGAATTATTCCTAGAATTTCTAATTCCAACTTTACTTCCATTCTGTTAATCTTATTTGCCATCCGAATTCTAAATTTGATTTCTGACATCTCAGCCATCTGTTTATGAATGGGATCCTCTTATGTGACTGGTTTGTCATTCCTTGGGGGATTTGATCTGCTCTAATTATTTGTGTTGCCAGAGTTTTTCTGCTGGTTCTGCCCCATGATTGTATTTCACCATTTAGCTAGATGAGCAGGTAAGATGAAATTGGATTGGGGGCTTCTGGGGTTGTGGTTGACCAGCCCTTTACCAAAGAGCTGGGACTGATGACTGTAGCTCTTCCTCTACAACTTTGCAAAGGACCCATACAGTACTACAGGCTGAAACTCTGGAGACCTGCTTGGTCTGGTGGGGCTAGGTGGCTCTGTCTTGTATTCAGCTGATCTCTGTCCAATCCTAATGAATCAGTGACTCTGGGTTGAAGTCTCAGCTGTGGAGAAATATAAGCAACTAGGACATCCCGCCCCCCCCCCATAGGCACCAACTGGAAGAGGAAAATCAAACCTTCCCACTACAACAGAACCAGGGTACCACCTTGGAGGGTCCTTGGTTGATGTCCAGTTCAAGAGTTTCAAACAAATTGTCCCAATCAGCATCCACTCTCTAATGGGGAAGTTCAAAGGGTCTCCAGCAACTAGATAGCAGGAGTCTACTGGTAGCTCAAGTGTAGCTCGCTCTGGTGCTCCATGGAGTCAGAAAGACCCATCCAGTAGAAGGTTTAGACCAAGAGGGCTGATGCCTCTTTCCCCACCTTGCTCCTTCTTCACCACTAGACTCTGATAATCCCAGTCTCTGGTAGCCCCACCTCCAGTCTCTGTTAACCCAGACTCTGTGGCCCAGTTCTGTCCAATAAGTAAATGTGCTAGGGCTTTGCGCCTGCCAGAGTCAAAGTAAAGTCAATGCCTCCTCCTCTTGGTCACCCCCTCTGCCACCAGCCAGCAGGGGGAGCTGAAGCCCTCCTGCCTGAGGTACTCAATGGCAACTGGGGAGTGTTCCACCTGAGCTCAGTCTAAATCTGAGGATATCCAGACAGCAAATGTATTTCTCCCTCAGCCACCACACCTTTGCCCCCACTGTTCTGCAGCAACAGTATCTTTATAGGGCTAGGTTTGGCTCCCTCTGGCAGTCCACAGAGTTGGGGAGGTGATGCTCCAAAATTAGACCCCAGTAGGATTGCTCTATTAATGCTGATGTTGGGTGGGAGGTGTCTCCACTTGGGTTCACGCACCTTAGCCATTCCCTAGTCTCCACCCGTCATGCAGAAACCCAAGCCTTCACCCACTGCTAAGATACACTTTCTCAGACACCTTGCCCTCTGTGTCTTTTTGCACTGTTACCGGATTCACAGGTACAGCGTAGCTGCACTGCCACCATCTATGCAATGCCCAGCCCTAGCCAAGAAGTGCAGACATTGGGCAGTGCCTGTGGCTCAAAGGAGTAGGGCACTGGCCCCGTATGCCAGAGGTGGCAGGTTCAAACCCAGCCCTGGCTGAAAACTACCAAAAAAAAAAAGAAGTGCAGATATTCTGGTCTCTGCAGGGGTTGGACTTCTAGACCACTAGGCAAGGGGGAAGGGTAGACTGGAAGTTCAAGGTGGCAAGGAAAATATTTGTTCAAACTTACTGCCAGAGAAGGGAATTCCTGGGCTCACAGCAGGGACTCTCTAGAGAAGGAGTCCCAGCTTCCAGCAAGTTGCTCCAGTGGGGTGAGAGAAGAGAACATCGGTACTCCACTCACTAGAAGAGATCCCACAGCAAGTAAGCAACTCTCTTGGTGGAGGAGATGGAC
The DNA here is from genome assembly GCA_963574575.1 of Galagoides demidoff. Lineage (NCBI taxonomy): Eukaryota > Metazoa > Chordata > Mammalia > Primates > Galagidae > Galagoides > Galagoides demidoff. The sequence continues at coordinate 10,301 of CAUYQV010026414.1, read as the reverse complement.
ACATGTCCTTTCTGGGATGACTTCTGTACCAGAAATGGGTTTCCTTGGAGTCACAGCTTGCCTCAGCAGAGAAGATGTGCAATTATCTATCTCTTCTCTCAGCTCGGCTCCCACCCTTCAGCTTTGTTGGGTTCTTTCTGGCTATTATCTCTCCCTCTGGACTGGAGCTTCTGTTGAAAGCTGGCTCCAGTCAGCCATCATCCCCCATTCCCCCTTGTTCTTATTGAATGTAAAAATTGGAGTGAAGGAAAATAGCCAACCCGAGGATTTAGCAAAACACAAGACACGTTGAAATAAAATGAAATAAACAAAAAAGCACACAGATGCACCATCAGAAACAAACAAACAAACAGACAAAACAACAACAATAAAACTCTAATAGCCTGATGTAAACACTCTCAGCAACCATAAGAAGGGAAGAAGAGAAAAAGAAAAAAATAGTAGTAATAATGATTTTTTAAAAATTAACAATAACTGCTATAAGAAAGAAAAGGAAAAAATGTAAAATAGCAAAAAGAATGAGCAAAGAAAAAAAAGGCACCACAACAAAAATATTATTTTTATACATATATATAAAAATATATAACTATATGTATGCCATAGGGATCAACTTTGGTAGGAATATATTTATGTTGCAATATACTTTCTGGACACCAAGTGGCACCATGAGTGGTTCCCAGGCTTACCTGATTCACAGTTTACAGTTTTTAGTGGCTGCCTGGCTACCCGCTTGGCACTTAGACCCCACCAAGTTATTGATTCCACTGATCTCAAAAAATCTTCATAGGCAGGTTTCATAAATTCTCCCTGCAATAGTTCCCGTGAAGTGGGGGGTATCCTGGACCTGCTTTGGGTGCAGGATGGCTGCCTGCAGGTGAGACTCAAATTGCTGCACTGGCCTGTGGGAAAAGGCACCTGTGGCAGTTGCCATTTCAGGTCTGCTTCCTGACCAGGAAGGATCCTTCTTGCCTGAGTGTCTCTCCTGCTGCCTAGCCCTGGTGGTGCTGCTCCAGATAGCACCCCTATCTGATTGCCAAATTCCACTCGGGAGTTCACACTTCACCAATCTTTCCACACAACACCTAGTTTCCCCAGGAACTGGGAATTGTAATCCTCCATAGGGGAGGGGCTGGTTGCCCCTGCCAGCAGCCACCATTCAGCTGTAGCACAGAAATTTTTTTGGCAATCTCCACAGCTCCGGATTATACTTCAAGTCCAGCAATTTGCCACTTCGCTGAACACCCCAAACTGGCTGTCTACACTAATATTCCACAGTGGGAAAGATCTAGCTCACTCACTTTCACCTGTTGTTCCAGGAGAGCTGAGCTAAACGTCTATCCCATCCACCATCATGCTCTGCCTCCTAAAGTGCCTAATAATGACTTTTAAAAATATATTTAGAAAGTCTAGATGTTCCCCAAATATTAGCTGTGGTTCAATCATTGCTTTTCTGTCTGGAAGGCTGATTTCTGCAGACAGAATGGGTCCCTCTGGGTTCAAAGGCTTTGTTTGCATTACAGTCCTGGTTTGTCCTAATGTGAGCAGCATAGCACAGAGGGGTGATGCTTGACCTGCTGAGTGGTGCAGCCTGATGATCTAAACCTGGAGGTAGATTCATCCCAGGCCAGCCTTCCACCCCTGGGCCCACTTTTCCCCAAAGCCGGTTCTCATCTGAGCAGTCTTGAGGATCCCCATGTGCTCTTAGCCAGTCTGTCCCACCCCTGTATCATGTCTGGAAGAAGCTCCTGGACCTTCTCCAGGCCTCACTGGTTTGCCACTCAGAGTAAAGCACTACGCATAGGCAACACTTCATTATGGGCTTCCAATCTTGTTTCCTTTAAAATGAGCTTGAGGAGAAATGTTGGAAATAGTGAGTTAAGCCTTATTAAGCCTTATATTTTAGATGTTTTTTACTCCCTCTATAAAAGTAATAGCACCAAATAAGACCGTTTAATTACAATCTTAGCAAGTTGTCATTTATAATTATCCAAATGAAATGCATTGATCTCCGCAGCTATGTATCATCTTCAGCACTCAGCACTTGGTCATATTTCTACTTTCCTTTTCCCTCTAGTGAGGAAAAGCAGCACTCCACTGATGGGCACGTTTTTCCTCATATTTTTGAGTGGAGTGGTTCTCATCTGTCCCTGAAGTATTATCATTGTGCATAAATCATAAAAGTCTTGAGAGAACATTAGTAATGGCAAAAAGGAAAGGAAGGCACAGGAGACACACACAAAGAAGAGCAGCAGCAGAGAGTCTGTTACGGAAGTTGTAAGTAGGGAGTTGTGCCTACAGCATTGAAAACTCATTCCATTGGATACTTTTTTTTCCTATAAATTAGGAAAAAACGCTATAAATTAGTTTCATAAAAGGAAGCCTTTTATGAAACTAATTTATAGCTCTCAAATTAAAGCTACAACTTAATTCTAGCCCAAGAATATGGGGAGGGGTGAGGAAGGGGAGGGGAGAAGGGTGGATGGGTGGTGGGAGGGTGACTGTAAAGATCACCTATATGGTCTGTCTAACAAGGGTACAGGTGAACTTTTCTAGAACTAGAATATACATATTTTGACACAATGACTAAGCAAATGACATGAAGTCTATGTTAACCAGCTTGGTGAAAGTATTTCAAATTGTATATGAAAACACTACACTGTACCCCATGTTTGCATTAATGTATACAGTTATCATTTAATAAAAAAATTAAAAATAAATAAAAAGAAAAAGAAAAAGAAAAAAGAAAACTCATTCCAACTGCCAAATGGCTTTATTTACCACTGGAAAGAGACAAGCCCACCTGAGGCTTTGGGCAGATTGGGTTTTCACATCTTGGCTTTATCCAGGATGCCTCCCTTCTTAAAGTGATGTCTCGGTCTTGGGAACTATTCTTTATTGAGGTGGAAGAGGAGATGGTAAGAAGTAGGTATCTGTCAAGCATAGGTCACAGTGATCTACACCAAGTCGTTGTAAATAAGGGGTGGATGGTGTCTACTGCTCCCTGCCTTAAAGCAAGGCAATTCATACTGACTGCAACAACCTAGGTAGTAAGGAACCTGTTTTACCAAATTAGACAAACGTATCATGGGTAGCAGTCTAATACCCTTGTGAAATCTATATGCAGTTTTCTTTTCTTTTTTGACACAGTCTAACTGTGTTGCCCTCAGTAGAGTGTCGTGGTGTCAAACCTCAGACCAACCTCAAACTCTTGGGCTTAAGTGATTATCTTGCCTCAGCCTCCCAAGTAGCTGGGACTACGGGTGCCCACCACAAAGCCTGGCTACTTTTTGTTGCAGTTGTCCTTGTTGTTTAGTTGGCCCTGGCTGGGATCAAACCCACCAACCTTGGTGCATGTGGCCAGCACCATAACCGCTGTGCTACATACAGTGCTGAGCCTACATCCAGTTTTCTATAAGCCTTTCAATCCAAGTAAATGTTGGTAAACTCATGTTTTTAGCCTTGAAAGAGAAGCAGTGATGGCAGACACATTCATCTTTATTGCTATGTTGTAAACGGCTATTCAGAGTGTCCCAGTTTCACCCTCAATATCTATCTCTGGGTGACTCAAGACAGAAGGAACCTTAGGTTGTGAAACACCGCTCTGAAGCAGTGTGCCACCTAGATTCGAGTCACTAATGCATAGCTTCTCACCAACACTTATCCAGGTGCACATTTGAGGTCATAACTAAAAACAAGATGAAGAGCAGTTACCTATTGGGACTCTGGTCTTGAGCCCCTAACCTCAGCCTGAAGTTTTGCATCCAAGTCCATCTTCATCTGACTCTGATAGAAATGTCAAGGTGGCTGCCATAACACTAGGGACCTTTTCCAGTTCAGCTCAGGGGTTTCAGCAGCTCCCAGGTCAGAGTCCACACTTGCCTCTCCCAGGGTGCAGCCAGGCGTCCTTACCTCCAGATGACAGCCCCCTCCACACTAGTTCATTTTCCATCTGTGCACAGGATTCTTTATTGAGTATGGAAGCTGCTGCCTACATGCTCAGGAATTCATTTTAAGACCTCACATTATTTACAGGCATGTACTAATGACAGCCACTAGTTCTTTTTTCTTCTTTATTGTTCTATATGTCTTTATATTTAGCCTATCTTAGTGTGTGTATGTGTGTGTGTGTGTGTGTGGTTATAGATAGATATCAAGTCAGAAGTCAAAGAAATTACATCTTTGTGCCTCTTGGCCAACAATGTTTACCACTTGGAGCTTACAAATTACAAATTCTGTAACCTCAACAATAACAATTTATGCTTGGCAGGCTCTGGACGAATGCTTTATAAAGCATTTTAATTCCCTAATGTGTATTCATTTCTCCAGTTAATGAGAAAACTGAGATTCAGAAAGGTTAAATAATTTACTTGTCAAAGATGCACACATGATAAGTAGGATTTAAGCCCAAGTCTATCAGACTCCAAACTTACATTCTCTCCACAAAGTCAATTTACTTCTTAATGATCCTCACCGATTGCCTTAATACATACACCTCTCTGGCAGTCACTGTTTGATATTAGTACTTTATTCTTTACTAACAAAACACTACATGGGTTTAGGGCAGACATCCATTCTGGGCTCCTGTCTAACTCAGTGATGATCATTCATCCCCCTCTTCCTCCTAAAGGAATGGAGCTCGACATGTAACTCAGTTCTGTTCAGTGAAATATAAGAGGAAACTCTGCTATAGTAATTCTAGGAAACAGTTTTTTTTCCCTGATGAAAAGATGGAGTTTTAAGAAGAGAATTCTTTTTCTCTTCAATTTTCCTCTGTTTTCAATACTCACCTGTGCAAATGTACCATCAAGAGATGTGGCAGCAGTAAGCGACAACACCAAATGATGACAAACCACATGCAGAGGGTGGCAGGGTGTGGAAAGACAGGAAGAACATGGCCCTTGAAGATATGACTGAACCACTGGCTCAGCCTTGGAAACAAATACCTCCCGATTTTATGCAGTGTGAAATAATAGCCTTTATGACTTAAGCTACCATTACTTAGATAGTCTTTCCTCTGCAGCTGAGTGTGTGCCAATTGACATCCCCTAATTCCTAGATAGCTTCAGAAATCAAACTACATCATGACTTTGCAAGGAAGGATAGCCTAACACACACACACATACACATACAATCTCATAGCTTCTGAAGATTTTGTCATAGGGAATTTCAAGAATAATACAGGAAAGGATCCAAAAAAAAAAAAAAGAAGAAGAAGTCCAACTGTGGAACTAAGAAAAGGAAAGAACAGTCTAACTAGTGACTCTCCAATGACTCATCTCCAATCTTCATTCCAATGGCCCTTAATGGCTTCTCTGAGTGCTCCCCCACCTCAGTGATTACTGACTTCCCTCTCCTCCCTCACCCAGATTCCTGATGTGTCACTGCCAATTCAAATTTTCTGTCAGAGCATTAAACTTTTCTCTCTTCCACACCTCAACTTCCTGCTGTCCTGATCTTATTAACAGCCTTATACAATATCTAGGCCTGATTCAGCCAGCCACATAGGTCACAGATGTTCTGTCCTAGAACAATGTTCCAATCTGTCTGTAACCTCATGAGCAGACCCTAGTGCTGGCAAACACTGCTGGGGGTTTCTTGAAACCTTCATTCATCACATTTTGTCACTATTCCAAGGTGGAGATGGATCCTCCAACCTCTGCTGAGATCCCTACAGCTACTTACACCCTAGAAAAAAATAAACAATAGAGCTCAAACTGGTAGCTTTAAATAGCTTGCAGTTGAAGAAGCTGTGCTGAATGGCTTGGTGGACATCCAGGTGTGGACAGAAGATCATAAGCATGGCATCATTATCTATGATGTTTGAAGACCAGCCTTTAATATCTGATTATATTTGGTTTATTATTCGAGTGTTCTTGGACCATGTATCATCTGAATAACTTAAGGTAATATGTGAAAAAATTTCCCTACCTTCTATATGCATAAAACCCCTGGTATCTCCTACCCCACCCTAAATTCCCAACATGCACATTTAAATTTTTTATTTTAAAATAGGGGTAAAATTTATAGCAGAGCTAAGTTTGTATATCCTTCCAGTGCTTCTCAATCATCACATTTAAATGTCAAAACCCCTGAATTCCTCATAACTCCCAACTCTGAAATACATGTTCTCTTTCCTTCACACTCCTTATGGATTGGCATTTTTTTCCTTTCCTTTGCCAGGGCCTGCAGCTGTGGTTTTATTTTTTTTAACCCAGTCATCAGATTTTATCTCAACTCCAGTGTCCTTTGCTCCCATTTTTATTTCCTTTACATCAGCATAACAATTCTGGTGAATTCCTCTTATAAACCCATGGCCTTTTAAAGTCCTTAAACAACCCAATGGGGTTAGCTTCTCTCCCTCTTCATTGCTAATTCCTGGTTCCTCTTAAGCATAAAGAAGAAGACTTCTCTCTTGCTCATCTTGGCTCATCCTTGCATTCAAATCCTCCATCTCAGAACACAATCTTTGGGAAGCAGCCTGCATGTCCTGATAACACATAAGGTAGAGAAGGACAAAGATGTATTGCATACAAGTGATTCCCAATTATATTAACAGCCGATTTCTCAGCAGAAACCATGAAGTCCAGAAGATTTAAAATGCTGAAAGAAAAAAAATCTGTCAACCAGGAATCCTATATTTGGTAGAACCATCCTTCAGAAATGAAGGCAAAATTAAGATATGCCAAAAAAAAACCCAAAGCTGAGAATGTTTACTGCTGGAAGAATTGCCCTATGTAAATTCCCAGGACCAGATAGCTTTATTGATGAATACTACCAAACATTAAGGATTTAATCCCAATCCTTCTTAAAATCTTTGAAAAAAATAAAAGAGGGACTCGGCACCTGTGGCTCAATCGGCTAAGGCACTAGCCACGTACACCTAAGGTGGCGGGTTCAAATCCCCAGCCCGGGCCCACCAAACAACAATGATGGCTGCAACAAAAAAATGGCCAGACGTTGTGGCAGGCGCCTGTGGTCCCAGCTACTTGGGAGGCGGAGGCAGGAGACTCGCTTGAGCCCAGGAGTTGGAGGTTGCAATGAGCTGTGATGCCATGGCATTCTACCCAGGGGGATAGCTTGAGGCTCCGTCTCAAAAAAAAAAAAAAAAAAAAAAAAGAAATGTGTGACGTATGGCCAGTTCATGTGAGAGATGAGAAATTGACTGTTTCTCAAACATGGCTCAGACATCTAGGGACCTAGTTTGGGAAGCTTATCCTGTCATTTTCCTTGCCAAGGATAAGTAGAGGATTTCAGCTATCAACATCACTAATCCGTTACCTTTCATGCTGAGCAGTGTCTCTGCCTTCCCACACACTTAGACAAAGCTGCTTATTTTCTTACAAAAAAGATCCTATTGAGGAAATCTTGAATGTATTTTAAACTTTAGCAGAACCACATTCTGTGCTTTTAGATAGGGGAGCAGTGTTCTATGTCAACAGGCCAAAAGCCCTGATTATCAGTAGAAGTGGGTAACTACGTAACCTGCACCAAGGATAGTTACTAGCATCAGAAACTCAAGGAGAAGCAACGGGAAAGGCTTGCTAGAAATACCCTTGTTGGAAGTGGAATGAGAATGGTAATTGCTCTTTGAATTTCACTATAGATAAGATCAGTTCTGGTAAGGACTTCCTACTCAGATACTTATTTATAATATACTAAACAATGTAGAGTTTTTATTAAATACTGTATTTCTTACACAAATATCAAATACAGTTCTACCTATAGCATGATTCCTATTGTTCTGGCACATTTTTGAAGGATTTTCAGCTTCAGATAAAGTTTGATTTCTTGCTAGTGATAAAACTTTCTGGAAGAGTCTGTGTTTTGAAAATTACTGATTGTTGTCCAACTGTATAACCACTTACATATTATAATTTGATAGGGGTGGTACTTCTGGAGGTCTTTGGGCCTTGGGCAGCTCTGACTTTGAGTCTTTTGTTGTTGTCCTGAGTTCTTTCTAGCTTTCTAATTGTCTAGCTTCAGAACTGTTGTTTCTAATCCCTCTTTGTCTCCACAGTCACGCAGAAGTGATTTTAGACATTTTGTCTGTAAAGAATTAGATTCAGCATTACGTAACAGAGACAGCTTCCCCTTCCCCAGAATTTGGAATAAACAAATGAGAGGTTTATATGTCAAGCAGTTGTCTAGGTGTGTTTGGTGACTCTGTCGTCATGAGTTCTGAGGATAACATGGCTTCTGAATTTAGGATTATTTCAGAATTACAAGGTGGCCACTGCAGTGCCAGCCATCATAGCCTTGTTCTTGGAGGCGGGAAGAGGGAAGGAAGGTCAAAGGAGACCACACCGTAGCCCAGTTAGGCTCCTTGGAGCAGAGGTCATCTAAGCTTCTTGCACTGATTTATCCTCATTTCTTACTGGCTGATTTCAGCAGCAGAGATTGCTACGAGTGTAGTTCTTTTTTTTTTTTTTTTTTAAACTCTTTCCCTGAGATAGGGGGAGGGAGGGAATTGATATTTGAGAGGGCGCTTACTGAAATAAGAGAGATTTTATGTTCCCATAAATCTTTCAGAATCAAGTAAATCTCCCTGAAAAGCATGTGAATGTGGGGGAGTTGTGGAGAGACCACTTTCTGAAGAATAACTTACGTTTTTTTCTCCTTGGCAAATTTGTCATCATTTCTTTCCTGGTTACTTCGTCAATAAAATCTAGCATATCACAAATGGATTTATTTTTACTTACCCAGAAAAATAAAATAGCTACAGATTTTAATTTCCTATTATATAGTACATATTTATATATACAGTTACATATTTATAATTGGGATGTAATAAGAATGCATATCCCAAAAGCAGGTCTCAAACGCTTTTATAGGACAAATGAGCCTGTGTGTACTCCTCCCATCCATATACAGGGTGGCCATAAAGTTCATGAGCAATTTAAAATAGTTGTCTATACCTTCTTATTCCTCTGTATGGATAAATGTTTCTTGAAAATGACTCAGTGTTAATCAGTGTTTTCATTGCTTCCCCCCCCCCCATATTTTTCAGCCCTTATAAAAACTTCTGGAGACAGTTACTGGCATTAATCCCATTCCCAAATGGGGACACTGAAATGCGGAGAAGTGAGGTGGTAGATGCAGGTCAGCCCCCCACTCAAAGGCAGAGTTGAAGCCTGGTAACCTGATTTCACAGGCTGTGCTCTTGACGGCTGTGCTATAAACCATGGCGTCTTAACCTATCCACATTCTAAAGAACCACAGAGATAACAAAGTAAGAACAGTGCTTAAGGATAAAGCTGAATACCCAAGGCAGATTTACGGCACCGGGTCTGGAGCCCTAAGTGCTCAGCAGTACTCACTGTGTTTTCCGTCAACAAATGCGTGAATGAACGTGAGCGGGGCAGAAACGCTGCCACCAGCCTCCAGAGACTGTGGACTGTTCTAACATCACGGCCATCTAGGAAAAAGATTCTAAATCAGCCCTCTTAGATAAGTAGTCACTGTATAACTATATGGCTGCCCCTCCCTGATATATAAAAAAGCCATGTCCCAAAGTTTTAGTTGTTGAGGAAGCATTTTCCCACAGCAGCAATGTGGTGAGGTCATCAGGCCAACCCTGAGGAGCCCGAGTAACCCGGAGGATGCTCGAGTTATGGTCAAGTACAAGTAGTACTGGAACCTGGAAGCTCTGGTTATTAATTAAACCCAAGAGGCTCCACAGAAGCGTTATGCGTCCTAATCTTATTATAAATCTTGAGTTCTACTAGTGTCATGGACCCCAACTGCTTTTGTCAAGCTGTTCCTGTGGGAAAGATGTATTTTAAGTTTCGCTTTGAGGTGCCCGATTGTCCTAGTGCAGGAGAGGTGGCCTTTTCCTAACTCCTAGGACTCTTTCAAATGAGACAAGGCAGTATTTTTACCCAGTTCCAGTGGGGGGTGGCCCCTGTTTGCTAAAGCTAGCCTTCAGCACGGCAGCAGCTCACAATCAGTAGGGACTAAAAGCAGAGTGGGGCTTGAGGGACAGCCGTCCCAAGCGTCCTATCCAGTGTAGCCCCACAGCTGTGAAGACTTTCTTGTCACTGCATCTTCTATGCGACCTCCTTTCTATTTTTCTAAAGGCTCAACCCGCTATTTTTTTGAACCTTCTGCTTATTGGTCCTGAGCCTGGTCCACCATGGAACTTAATATAGGAGGAACAGATTTTCCCCATTCTCTTTTCTTTTGAAACTTTTAAACGTGTGGTTGTTGCTGTTATTTTCTAATTTTTTTTTTTTTTTGAGACGGAGCCTCAAGCTATCCCCTGGGTAGAGTGCCATGGCATCACAGCTCACAGCATCCTCCAA
>CAUYQV010026412.1:0-31837 GCA_963574575.1 Galagoides demidoff | reverse complement strand
CTTGAGCCCAGGAGTTGGAGGTTGCTGTGAGCTGTGATGCCATGGCACTCTACCCAGGGAGATAGCTTGAGGCTCTGTCTCAAAAAAAAAAAAAAAAAAAGAAGCTTTTGGAGCATGATAGTGGAGTAATAGTAGTAGAGTACACAGCTTTTCAGTGTACTGCAATCAGCAATGTACATTGTCCCGTCCTTTGGTCAATCTCTGAGCTATAGTTGAGCCCGGGTGACAGAGCCAGGAACAGGTGGGCTTGGGCAGAGGCTCTCACAGAGCCTTGCTCAGCAGAGTGAGTGCTGCTGGTCAGGAGACAGTGTTTCTGGGAGAGGAAGCTCATCTACAGGGCCACTCTGCTGCTACTTAGAGTACTTAGGGGATGAGGACTGCTGGGAGGTGGCCTCCCAGGGGTGCCTGTCTAGACTGCAAGCTGACCATCCTTCAACTTGGGGCCAAAGGGGACTTAGAGGTACATTGAGTCAGGCTGCTTTGTAGTTCGATAGCAGACTAAGTACCAGAGCCAAGGCACATTTCCATACGAGCTCCTCCCCAACCCTTTCTTTGCCTCACTTTTCTCCAATTCTTCAAGTGACTGTAACACATTCACTGGGGTATTGAAGAGAAAATGAGGTGCAGAGTTGCCTATCATGGTGCTCTCTAGGTGATAGGGCTTGGTCATGCAGTTTGGTTCCTACTCCCTGGCTCTTCTGTCTCCCTATCTGCCACTTGCCTGCCATCGTATGTCACAGGGAGCATCCACAGGAGCAGGGATGGGATCTTATCCCAGAGCCATAGGGAGAGCTGCCCAGGAGATATGGGGGAATCGGAGATGGGATGCATGTGGTTCTGGTGGGGGGGAAGGTGGGAAGCAGGGAAGCAGGTAGTAATGTTTCCTGGCCTGTGTGCTTGGCTTCTGTGGGATGTTTGTTTGTTTGTTTGTTTTTCTTGAGACAGAGTCTCCCTTTGTCACCCTCAGTAAAGTGCTCTGGTATCATAGCTCACAGCAACCTCAAACTCTTGGGCTCAAGCAATCCCCTTGCCTCAGCCTCCCGAGTAGCTGGGATTATAGGCACCCACCACAACACCTGGCTGTCTCTTTATTGAGACAGATTCTCACTTTGTCACCCTTGGTAGAGTGCTGTGGCATCACAGCTCACAGCACCCTCCAACTCCTGGGTTAAGTGATTCTCTTGCCTCAGCCTCCTGAGTAGCTGGGACTATAGGCGCCTGCCACAATGCCCAGCTATTTTTTGTTGCATCCTCATTGCTGTTTTAGCTGGCCAGGGCTGCGTTCAAATCTGCCACACTCGGTATATGGGGCCAGTGCCTTACCCATTGAACCATAGGTGCCACCCGACACCTGGCTATTTTTAGAGATAGGGTCTCACTCATGCTCAGGCTGGTCTTGAACTCTTGAGCTCAGGCAATCCACCCACCTTGGCCTCCCAGAGTGCAAGGATTATAGGCCTGAGCCACTGTGCCCAGCTTGCTAGATACTGTAATTGCTGATTTCCCCCCACCCCAGTGTGGACGGGCTATGATGGACCCGGCAGCTTTACTGTCCTCTCACTGACCCCTGCTCCCAATCAGAGGATGGCGTTCCCATGTCTGTCTCTAGCCAACAGTATAGGAAATCCTTACTATGAGGCCCCTCTAGGCCCCTCTTCCTTGCTGGCCTGCTTGTGGCTCCTGGTTATCAAGTGCTGGATAATGGCACTGTCTGAATGTGAGGATCCCATGAGGACCAGCAGATGGCCCCATGCCTGCCTAGAAGGGGGTCCCTTGGGAAGGGCCATCCCAACATTACCAAAGCACCCGGTGTTCGGTAGATTAAGTCTCCCACCTTCAGTGAAGGAGCAGGTCCCCTCAGGCTGGAGCCCTGACTTGTCACTGGAGGTGGCATGGTTTGGGCTAGGTGTGAGTATTGGACCCTCATTGGTCACTATGGTTGGGGACCTCTTATAGGAAGGCAGGTGTAGCTTCCTTCATGTGGGGCAGAAGGCAGCTCTGAGTGAAGGAGAGTAGTCCCTGTGTGTCTCCCTGTCAGTGCTGCCTGGGCCCAGAGAGCAGTACCATCCCCTGTGATGGCAGGAACAGACTGCTACGTTCAGCCATCTCTACAGAAAGGCTTTGCTTTGACACCTCCAGCACCTCTCAGCCCAGGGTCAGAGCATCCTTGGGGCTCTCTGCCAAGGTGAAGGTATGGTGGCTTGTGCTCAGAGCCATTACTGGTGTGTCATCTGTCCCCTCCCTCTCTTCTCATTGTCTATCTCCACATGGAGAGCACTATCCCCTCCCAAGCTCTGTTGCTTTTAGGCCCTCACTTTCCTCTGGGAACTGCTGGGTTGTTTTCTTTCCCACATTCTGACCTCTTTAGATTGGCTCATGGCCTCCCACCTCATCCCTACTCCTACCCCCACTGAGGTGGAAGCTGACTCTCAGTTGTATGAAATGGTTAATGGTGACCTAGTTCAGCCATCCCCACTAGCCATGCCTCTCTAGGCTTGCCTTCCCAAATCAGTCCTCCCATCGTACAAGATCACCCTTCTCCACTGTCCATGATGTGCCTCAGTTTGTCTCCTGGCACACACACAGTGTCCAGAACTAAGCTCTACTCTTGTGTGGCCCCACTGGGAGCGGAAGGCCAAGTCACCTTTATCTCTTCACTCAGCCTGCCATCCTATGTTGAGTAAGTGCTGGCCCTGAACTGAGTCCTGTGTGCCCAGGGTTCCAGGGACAGAGGCCATAGTGTAGGTGAGATGCTAATAGCAGCGGGACTCCAAATTGCCTCAGAAATCAGGATGGGAGGAAATCTTTTTAAAAATGAGCCAGTTTGGGCTCTGGAAACACTTGGCCTCAGCAGAACCTTTCTTTGAGTAGAGATAAAAAAGATTGCTCTGCAGTAGGCTTGTAAATCCAAAACTCTCCACAGTTACTCCAGGACACTGTTAAAAACAGACATTATTAGTTGCTACCACAGGCCGTTGACATCCCCTGTTTCTGCCATGCGCAAACCGCATCCTCTTTCACTCTGGAGTTGTGACTATCTCCTCCCCTTCTCCTTCACTCAGTGGGCTCTGGACAGGGTCAGCTTTGAGTGTAAGATCTCATTTTGTTATTCTTCTCAAGTTTCAGAATGCAACTTTACTAACCTTTAAGTTGTCATGCCTTTTCTTATTTTATTTTTATCTTTATTCTCTGCCTCTTTTTAAAACTCCATTCTCTTCCTTTCTCTCTCCTCAGGCTCTCTTCCCTACATCCTTTTCCTCTCTGCTGCTCACACCTCACCTGTGACCTGCTGGGTCCTAGGGTAATGTATTATGGTCAATTCTGTTTGGTTTGGAAGCCTAGGCACCAGGACGCTCGGGGTGTTGACCAGAGGAGGGGATGCTGACTCCACTGCCACATATTCAGAGTCTGCTGAATTTTCTAAGCACTCATCCTTGTGGGCAGCTTCAGAGTGTGCTGTTCTTGGGGTCACACTGCTCTTCTGAGCAAACCCAAAGTTCTGTTTCCCAGAATTTCCTCTCTGCCCTTCTCTCTGCTCTCATTCAGGCCCACAAAAGTACAGAAAGGAGGACTTTGAGGGTGGGAATACTGGGTCTGAAAATACATCTTGAGACAAAGCTGAGGGAAGAACTGAGTCATGGTGGCAAAGCCCATGTTTCTTCCTCCCTTTCTTCCCTTCCCCTGCTTAGATCTTTGGTGGGGCTGCCTTTTCTGCCAGATAGCCTTTGCCAGAGTCATCATGGAGTAGATGAAGAACACACAGGGGTCAAGAGGTCAGCTTTAGATGTTAGATGTTATGCTCTACCACACATGCAGGCAATTGAGAAGAAAAGGTGGGGAGCCATGTTCTTTGAATCTAGAACTTTAGAAACTAGGAGGGACTTTTTTTTTTTTTTTTTTTTTTTGAGACAGAACCTCAAGCTGTTGCCCTGGGTAGAGTGCTGTGGCATCATAGCTCACAGCAACCTCCAACTCCTGGGCTCAAGCAATTCTCCTGCCTCTGCCTCCCAAGCAGCTGGGACTACAGGCACCTATCACAATGCCTGGCTATTTTTTGGTTGCAGCCGTCATTGTTTGCAGGGCCCAGGCTGGATTCGAACCCACTAGCTCAGGTATATGTGGCTAGAACCTTAGCTGCTTCAGCCATAGGCGCCAAGCCCCCTGGCTATTTTTAGAAATGAGGTCTTGCTCTTGCTCAGGCTGGTCTTGAACCCATGAGCTCAGGCAATCCAACCACCTCAGCCTCCCAGAGTATTAGGATTATAGGCATGAACCATCACTCCCAGCAACTAAGAGGGACTTAGAATTCAGTGCAGTCAGCCCCTTGTTAAAAGTCAGGAAACTGATTTCTCTAAGGTGACGTAGAGGAAATACAGCTAGAACACAGGTCACTGGACTTGCAGTCTACCATTCTATCATCTAGCTGCCATCCAGAAGAGATACCAGGCCTTTTCTCCTAGCCTTACTTGAGAGTAATCAGACCTGCCTGCCAGAGGAAGTCTAGGGCAGCCTTGTAAGCTAGGTTTACTGCCTGAGAGAAGCAGCTTCCTCTTCTTTCCTCAGCCTACAGCAGAGAACTGGCTCCATCCTTTATTCTTCTTGCTCTTGAGCTTAAGTTGAGACCACTGGTAGTGGCTTGGGTAAAGTTCTTGCCAGGTCCTTGGCCAGACATTAGAGCTAGAGCAAGTAAAAGGAGCCGTTAGGAGGGGAGGGTTCTTCGAGTTGGACCAAAAAACCGTGTCTGTTTTGGTGCCTGTTCCACTGAAGGGCGAGCTGGATTCCCCTGCTGAGGAGTAACATTGGTCCAGCATGAGCGCAGATGATAAAGGTGAAGTTGTAAGAAGATGCCCATGGGAGAATTCTCTCCCCTTATTCCCTGTTGGCATCTTTGCTGTTCTGACATCAGGAGTAGGCACACTAATTGCAAGAGGACAAGGATTCTTTGGAGGCTACAGAGTGAGGAGCAAGGCAGCCAGCTTGCTCATCAGTGGAGGGGCATCCCTCCTCCCACAGCCTCTCCTTGTCCTCTCAGGGCAGGGCCCAGCCCCACACCCACATAGCTCCAGACTTGTGGAAAGGAGAATATAATCTGTCAGCCAGACTATAGAGCTGTCCTCTAATCCCACAGCGGGGGAAACCTGAGTGTGTGGAGGCAAAGACAACCAACATCTTTTTTTTTTTTTTTTTTGGAGACAGAGCCTCAAGCTATCCCCCTGGGTAGAGTGCCATGGCATCACAGCTCATAGCAACCTCTAACTCCTGGACTCAAGCGAGTCTCCTGCCTCCGCCTCCGCCTCCCAAGTAGCTGGGACCACAGGCACCCGCCACAACGCCCGGCCATTTTTTTTGGTTGCAGCCATCATTGTTGTTTGGCGGTCCCGGGCTGGGGATTTGAACCCGCCACCTTAGGTGTACATGGCTGGCGCCTTAGCCGATTGAGCCACAGGCGCTGAGCCGACAACCAACATCTTAACATTCCCTTCTATGCTTGTGCTCCATGTTAACCTAGAAACAGGTGGAAGTCTCTGGGAGCCTGACCAGGTGGTGTTTGGCGTCTCTGCCATCTGTTAGCCACCTGAGGCCATGTGTATCTCTGGTGTGGCTCCAAGTATACTGAAGTGACAGTTTTGTCCTTTACCCAGAACAAGCAGTTAGAGCTGTGGGGACTGAAGGACTTGACTGTTTATCATTTTTCTTTTTTTTTTTTTTTAGAGACAGAGTCTCACTTTATTGCCCTCAGTAGAGTGCTGTAGTATCACAGCTCACAGCAACCTCCAGCTCTTGGGCTTAGGTGATTCTCTTGCTTCAGCCTCCCGAGTGGCTGGGACCGTTACAGACACCTGCCACAATGCCCAGCTATTTTTTTGTTGCAGTTTGACCTACTGCAGGTGCTCAGTACTCACTGAGCCACAGGTGCTGCCCTTTCCTTTTTCTTTTTCCCATGCTCAGAATGCTTCCCAGCCAGTCACTCACAGACTGACAGACATACTTCTGTGGCTCCAGATGACCAGGAAGCAGGTAGTTTGGGCTGTGCGTGTTGAAGGCCTTCTTAGGAGATGCCAAATTGGACTTGGGGCCAGAAATGTGGCTGTGGGAAGTCTTACCTATGGAAAGCCTTACTTTCCTGAGCCCTGGTGGAAGCCTCAGCAGGGCTTCTGGGCTGCTATTCTGGAAGTCAGCCTAAGCCCTTATTCACTGTCAGTGGGCTGGGTGGAACTACCTCTTTGCTTGGCCTATCTGACTTAACCTCTGTAGGCTTAATGAACAAGGGCTAGGCTAGAGGTCATTGGGACAGTTTGGTTTTCAAGTCACATTAGCTTAGGGATCCCACCTGGCCCAGCTGCTTTCAGCTCTTCAAAGAGAGCTGGGAGCTGCTAGAGGGCTGGGTTAGCTCTCAGACAAATGAGCCTGTTGGCATTCTGCACACAGCCACACATTCACATTAATTGGCAAGGCGCAAGTCTGGGGAAGCATGTGGGGTGGATCAATCTGGCCTGCTTTGGCACTTAGGGGCTGGCCGCTCCACGAGCAGCAGGGATTGATGCCTGCTGTGAGCCTGTGCCACTCTGGAGAGGGAGATGCTTAAGCTCCGAGGGCAGGTCTGGTGTGAGGCTTCTCATGACTGCATTGATGACTGGATTAGAATTGGAGGGGTCCATGGTTTGGCTGGGTATAGATGTAAAGTGGGGAAGCTTCTGATCTGTCCATTTTCAGGGTCTTGGCTGTGAGTCCAGCTTGACCATTATTCTGTGCTCTGTAGAAAAACTGCTCCTCTTTTGTCTCGGCTGGCCCAAGGGGTAGGGGCTTTCAGCAAGCCAGGCTGAAGTGCAGTGTGTTCCCTGGTGAGTTCTCCTTTTCCTGCAAACTGTAGAGAGCTGATCACCTGCCCACTCTGTGCAACTCTGTATGTGCTGTGCCTATCAGGCCCTGTTAGACTACTGCTTTGCATGTCTCCAGTTGTCGATGGAGGCTGTGGTGAATGTCTGTTCTGGCCTGGCTAGCCTTTCACAGGGGCTCTTTGTGTTCAGGGGGTAGCAATACACCACAGGATTTTCTAAACTGTGAGCTGAAAGCTGTTGGGCAACTGTTCAATCCAGTTATCCTACATATCAGCCTCAGTACTAGAGGCCTGAGCTACGGGCTTACAGAGAGTCGTGGACAGAGGGCTGTTGCTCCCTGCACTGCCACTGCTCTGGAACAGCAGTGTATCTGTGGGCCTCTTTGGCTGCACGTTCCTGAGACTCTGACTTTCCTCATGGGCCAGAGTCTGGGAGCTGGCCCATGGTAAGGATGACCCTTTAAGGTAGCCATTTCTAAATGCAGTTCCTGGCTGGGCGCCCGTGGCTCAAGTGGCTAAGGCACCAGCCACATACACCTAAAGTGGCAGGTTCGAATCCAGCTTGGGCCCACCAAAACAACAATGATGGCTGCAATCAAAAAATAGCCACACGCTGTGGCGGGCGCCTGTGATCCCAGCTACTTGGGAGGCTGAGGTAGGAGACTTGCTTGAGCCCAGGAGTTGGAGGTTGCTGTGAGCTGTGATGCCATGGCACTCTACCCAGGGGGATAGCTTGAGGCTCTGTCTCAAAAAAAAAAAAAAAAAAAAAGAAATGCAGTTCCTTTGTCACTTCTGGTTCTGCTCTGTAAAAATTGAGATCTGCCTTCCAAAGGGCAGGTGAGGACAGCAACTGCAAGTGGTCCCCACCCCTCCTCAGAACTGTAGATCTGTGTTCCTCCTGCATCACCTTTGTACAGCAGTAGCGGAGAGGGTGTGGGACAAGTTGGAGGTCACAGGAACCAGGCTGGGGTTAGAAATCAACAGTCAATGGGTGTGTGTCTGTTGAATGGTCATGCAAGTGGCCCGAATGTGGACCCATAGACTTTTTCTGAGTGCCCCAGAGGGTATGTTCAGGAGTTGGCTAAAGGTTAAAGGTACCATGGGGTAGAACAGGTAGACCTCACCTGGCAGGAAGCAAAATGATAGGGTCCCTGGCATCCTAGTAGAACCATATGTAACAGGTTCAGGGAAGGTGCTAGTGCCCACCTTCTGAGAAGTATTGAGCCCATGAGTGCTCCTAGGAGAGGCAGGGACTCAGGGCCCACCCTCCAGCAAAGAGGCTCATAGCCCCATCTGGCAGAGCCCCACGGACTGGAAGAAGCTCCAGGAATGGGCACTCATTAGTTGGTGAACATGGGTTGTTTACTCTATGAGCCTGTGTCTACTGAGTGCCTCATGTGCTATAGGAACTAGGGCTCCTATAGCTCCTTACAGTCTAGTGGGAATAATAAACTTGAAATTGCAGTCTTTTTTTTTTTTTGAGACAGAATCTCACTTTGTTGCCCCCTAGTAGAGTGCTATGGTGTCATGGCTCACAGAAACCTCTTGCGCTCAAGCAATTCTTTTGCCTCAGTCTCCAAGTAGCTGGGACTACAAGGTGCCCACCACAGCACCCAGCTATTTTTTAGAGGTGGGGTCCTGCTCTAGCTCAGGCTGGTCTCGAACTCGTGAGCTCAGGCAATTCACCTGCCTCAGCTTCCAAAAGTGCTAGGATTATAGGTGTGAGCTACCACACCCAGCCCAATATTACAGTCTTAAAGTTGCAGCTAGAGTAACTGCCTCAAGCACCAGGGACTAAGAGAGAGCTTGAGCAAGTGTCTTTTACCTTTTTTTTTTTTCGTGACAGAGTCTCACTTTGTCACCCTCTGCAGAGTGCCATGGTATCATAGCTCATATATTGGGCTCTAGTGATCCTCTTGCCTCAGCCTCCTGAGAACCTGGGACTGCAGGTGCTTACCACAACAAATGGCTAGTTTTTCTATTTTTGTTTTTATTTATTTATTTTGCAGTTTTTGGCCAGGGCTGGATTTGAACCCACCACCTCCAGCATATGGAGCAGCACCTTACTCCTTTGAGCCACAGGCGCCACCCTTTATTTATTGATTGATTGATTGAGACAGAGCCTCATGCTGTCACCCTGGGTAGAGTGCTGTGGCATTACAGCTCACAGTGACCTCCAATTCCTGGGCTCAAGCAATTCTCCTGCCTCCGCCTCCCAAGTAGCTGGGACTATAGGCACCTGCCACAACGCCTAGGTATTTTTTGGTTGCAGCCATCATTGTTGTTTGGCAGGCCCAGGCTGGATTCTAACATGCCAGCTCAGGTATATGTGGCTTGCACCTTAGCTGCTTGAGTCACAGGCACCGAGCCAAGGTTTTCTTTTCTTTTTTTTTTTTTTTTTGAGACGGATCCTCAAGCTATCCCCCTGGACAGAGTGCCATGGCATCACAGCTCACAGCAACCTCCAACTCCTGGGCTCAAGCGAGTCTCCTGCCTCTGCCTCCCAAGTAGCTGGGACCACAGGCGCCCGCCACAACGCCCGGCCATTTTTTGGTTGCAGCCATCGTTGTTTGTTGGGCCGGGCTGGGGATTCGAACCCGCCACCTTAGGTGTACGTGGCTGGCGCCTGTACGTGGCTGGCGCCTTAGCCGATTGAGCCACAGGCGCCAAGCCAGTAAATATATTCTGTTGAAATATTACCACATTTTCTTTATCTAAGCATTTATTGATAGGCACTTAGGTTGATTCCTTATCTTGGCTATTGTGAACAGCACTGTAAAAAAAAACAAAAAAAACTTGTGAATACTGGGATTACTAGTATCTTTTTAATACCATGATTTCTTTTCCTTTGGGAAGATACCTAGTAGTGAGATTGCTGGATTGAATGATGTTTCTATTTTTCTTTCTTTGAGACATCACCATGCTATTTACATTTCTACCAACAGTATATAAGATTCTTTTTTTTTTTTTTTAAGAGATAGAGTCTCACTTTGTCACCCTCAGTAGAGTGCTGTGGCATCATAGCTCACAGCAACCTCCAGCTCTTGGGCTTAGGCGATTCTCTTGCCTCAACTTCCCAAGTAGCTGGAAGTACAGGCATCTGCCACAACACCCAGCTATTTTATTTTGTTTTTTTTTTGGTTATTGTTGCAGTTTGGCTGGGGACGGATTTGAACCCACTACCCTCGATATATGGGGGCAGCACCCTACTCACTGAGCCATAGGCACCGCCCTAAGATTCTTTTTCTAATGAAAAAAGAGAGACTAATTGGGAGGTCATTAGTAGTTTCTGCTGCATGTGATAGCCAAAACACAAAACTCCTGACTTTATGGTGCTTACGCTCTATTGGGAGAAATCAGACATTAATCAAAAAGTCATACTTAAACTGCATACTGCAGTAAGCAAAGCTAAGAAAAAAATTCACCGAGTCTTGGAAATATGTAACTAAGGACTTACTCTTGGGGAAAATCTTTTCTGAGGAAGAGTGAAATGAAGCTGAAAATGTTAGGCAGAGGTCAGCCATGCAGGACCTTGTCTACAACAAAGTTTTGATCTTTGTTCTAAAACTAAAGCTAGGCATTGAAGAGTTTTGAGTGGGGTACGGGATGACTTTTTACCCACCTATGGTTATTTTTGAAAGATTTCTTTGACAGCTCAGTATCTAATGTGCTAAAGGAGAGGAAAAGTAGATGTGCAGGATGACCATTGATGTCCAGCCCAGTTCAGAGTGACCAGAGAAACATAGCACCAGCCCATTTTGGAAATTCACAGTGGTCACTGCTGGACTGCTCAGGCTTGTGCTATTTGTCCTGTCCTTTCCTACCCAAGCAGCATTGGGGGACTACAACCACAGGACAGGAAGGTCTACATTGAGTCATGTGGGGTGATGTGTTATTCATTTGTGTCTCCCCAGGGATAGTACAACCTAGTGAACGTGGCTGGTTGCCTACCCAACAGACACTCTACCACCATCTTCCTGCTATCAGAACCTTGGTTTACTCAACGGCATAGTGAAAAGCCTTTGACCTCAGGGAAGATAGACTTCTCCTCCAGCCCAAGACTGATGATTGGTCTAAGCCAGATATGGTAATTCCATAACTCTTCCCAGATACTTTCCCAGCCCTCCTGTAGCTAGGGGGTGAACTTGTAATCCACTGAGATTAAAAGGGTGGGGGGTTCTAGGGCTGTCTTCACAATAAGAGAAGTTCTTAGAGGATTGTTCTATGGTACCATGACTTCTCCCTCTTTCATACTTGGGGCATTGAAGTGAAGATGTCATTTTTAAGCTGAGCATCACCTTGTAACTATGAAGCTATAAACTCAAGGACCAAAACCCAATATCTCATGGCAGAGCAGAAGGATAAGTTCTTTCTATCTAAGCTGTAGATGACATTGTGGATCCTTTGCCCTCAATATGGAGCTACCTCAAGCCATATTTCTTAGAATGCAAGATAATTATTTGCATCTGTTGCTTAAATAAATGTTATTCTAGTATCTTTTACTTGCAACCAAAGGCATCCTGACTAATATAATCAGTAAATTTTTCACTGAATCAAATGAAGTAACTTTAGCTCAGCTGTACAGTTAAACTTACCCTGGGCAAATCATTTCCCTCTCAGATTTCAGTTTTTCCTGCTCAAAATGGGCTGGCAGTGATAACCATCTCTTAAGGTATGTTCTGAGAAATAAACAAGATAATACATGTAATCACATTTTGTGAGCTCTCAAATACAGAGCAAATTTTAAGGATTAAAATACTGTCATCTGTTATACTTTTTAAATGTACATAGATATTAATATTTTAGTAGCTAAAAGCAGAGCTAATTTTCTTATTGGCATTCTTATATTCAGTGAAGTAGGTAATATAAATTGCACAAGCATACATGCCCTCCACTTCGAGATTCAATAAAGCCATTTTTAGTTTGCTTGGTGAAAAAAATGTAGTAAGCATGTTAATCTTTCCCAAATTAACTCTCATCCCAAGGGGGAGAAAAAAGAAGGTTGCTTAGCACTGTTGTGTAAGAGCTAAAACGTTCTTTGAAATCAGAAAGACCTATATTTGAATGTTGATACTTCCACTTACAGGTTTTGTGACCACAGGTGAGTTATTTAACCTCTGTTTACATTATAAGGGGATGATGTCTACCTTATCATGAATAGAATTTCAAAGAAGATGAATAAGGATGCTCCAACTCTACACACCTCTGGTCCTTACCCTATCCCACCCAACATTTACCCCATCTTAACTGACCCCACCACTGAAGGGAAAGTTGCTAATCCTGATTAGGGCCTTTGATTGATTAGGACCCAGGATATTACTGGGCCACATTTTATTAGTGAATAAAGGCACTACATACCCAAACATCAGTGCCTTGCTCTTACCCATGAGAGGCAGCTCCTGTACCTCTTCTTTTTTGTAAATGTGGTGGGCAGCATTTGAAGATGGACCCCTAGTTATCTCATCTTCCTGACATTCAGGCCTAAACATATTCTTATCCCCTTTTATATGGGCTGGACTTGGTGACTTGTTGCTTTTTTCTAACAGCTTATTGGGATATAATCCACATATAAATCAATTCAAAAGCTGTGATTCAATGGTTTTATTCAATAAAATTCAGTGGTAAAAAGATACATGAAACCATTACCAAAGTCAGTATTTGGACACATTTATCAACTGAAAAGGAATCTGTACATTTTAGTTATCCACTCCCTATTCTCCTATACGTCAACAACCACTCATCTACTTCCTGTCTCGATATAGTGGCCTATTCTAGACATTTCATATAAATGGAATCATATAATATATGGTCTTTTGTGACTGGCTTCTTTCACTTAACATCATGGTTTTAAGGTGCATTCATATTATGGTATGTATCCCTTTTTGTGACTGTATAGTTATATCACATTTAGTATATTCATTCATCAATTGCTGATCACATGAGTTATTTCCACCTTTTAGCTATTATAATGCTGCTGCAATATGAACAAATTTTTGTATAGACATATGCACAAGTTTTTGTATAGATATATGTTTTCATTTCTCTTGTGTCTACACCGTGGAATAGCATTATTGGGTCTATGTTTAATCACTTGAGGAACTTCTAGACTATTTACAAAAATGGTTCCAATGTTTTACATTCCTTCTAGCAGTGCATAGGGGGGTTTTGGTTTTCTTCACAGCCTCATTAACATTAGTTATTCAGTTATTTTTTGCTTTTGAAATTTTAACAATTTTTTAATCTTTTAATTTAATTTAATTTAATTTTTAAAATAGGGCCTCCTTCTGTCACCCAGGCTGCAGTATAATGGCTTCATCATAGCTTACTGCAGCCTCAAACTCCTGAGTTCAAGTGATCTTCCCACCTCAGCTTCCTGAGTAGCTGGGACTACAAGTGCATGCCACCAGGCCTGGGTAATATTTTTTGGTAGATATGAAGTCTTCCTATGTTGTTCAGGCTGGTTTGGAACTACTGGCCTCAAGTGATCCTCCCAATTCAGCAGAGATTACAAGTGGGAGCCACCACAGCAAGCCTATACATTTTAGCAGTCTTAGTGAGCAGGACATGGTACCTCATTGTGTTTTGTATTGATGCTGACCATCTATCTTTTCATGTGCTTATCAGCCATTTGTGTATCTTTGGAGAAATTTCTGTTCGTGTTCTTTACCCATTTTTAAATTGGGTTGTCTTTTTTTTTTTTTTTTTTTTGGAGACAGAGTCTCACTATGTCACCCTCAGTAGAGTGCTATGGTGTCACAGCTCATAGCAACCACCAGCTGTTGGGCTTAAGTGATTCTCTTGCCTCAGCCTCCCAAGTAGCTGGGACTACAGGGTCCACCACAATGCCTGGCTATTTTTTTTATTGTTGTTGCAGTTGTCCTTGTTGTTTAGCTAGCCTCGGCCAGGTTCGAACCTGCCACCCTCAGTGTATGTGGCTAGCATCCTACTCACTGAGCTAAGGGCGCCGCCCTGGGTTGTCTTTTTATTGTTGAGTTTTAAGAGTTTTATACATTCTACACGCAAGTCTGTTATCAGATGTATAATTGCAAATATTTGCTTCCATTCTATGGGTTGTGAAACTCTGTAAATAGTGTCTTTTGAAACACAAACATTTTCAATTTAGGTAAAATCTAATCTATTTTGTTGTTGTTGATTATATGTTTGATGTTGTACTTAAGAATCTGTTGACAGGCCAGGCACAGTGGCTCATGCCTATAATCCTAGCACTGGGGAGGCTGAGGCAGGTGGATTGCCTGAGCTCATGGGTTTGAGACCAGCCTGAACCAGAGTGAGACCTCGTTTCTAAAAATAGCTGGACCTTGTGGCAGGAGCCTGTAGTCCCAGCTACTGGGGAGGCTGAGGCAAGAGAACTGCTTGAGCCCAAGAGTCTGAAGTTGCTGTGAACTATGATGCCATGGCACTCTACTAAGGGTGACAAAGTGACATTGTATCTCAAAGGAAAAAAAAGAAAGAAAGAAAGAATCTGTTGCCAAATTTGTGATCCTGAAGATTAACCCTTATGTTTTCTTCTAAGAATTTTATAGTTTCGGTTTTTACATTTTGATATGTGATCCATTTATGACTTTTTAAATATGTGTTATAAGGTAAGGGTCCAACTTAATCATTTTCCATGTTGCTATCCAGTTGTTCTAGTACCTTATTGAAAACACTTTTTTTTTGAGAAAGAGTCTTACTATGTCACCCTTGGTAGAGTGCCTTGGCGTCACAGCTCACAGCAACCTCCAACTCTTGGGCTTAAGTGATTCTCTTGCCTCAGCCTCCCAAGTAGCTGGGATTATAGGTGCCCACTACCATGCCCAGCTATTTTTTGTTGTTGTTGCAGTTGTCATTGTTGTTCAGCTGGCCCAGGCCAGTTTCGAACTTGCCAGCCTCGGTGTATGTACCTGGCACCCTAACCACTGTGCTACAGGCACTGAGCCAAAAAGACTTATATTTTTATCCATTCAATGGTCTTGGCACCTTTACTGAAAATCAGATGACCATAAAGGTTTTTATTTCTGGATTTTCAGTTCTGTTCCATTAATCTGTATGTCTATCTTTATGCCAACACTACACTGTCTTGTTTACTGCTACTTTATAGTAAATTTTGAAATCTAGAAAGATGAATCCTTCTACTTCTTTTTCAATATTATTTTGACTATCTGGGTCCCTTGAAATTCCATATGAACTTTGGAATCAAGTAGTCAGCTTCTTCAAAGCAGTCATCTGGGATTATAATAGGAATTGCATTGAGTCTATAGATTGGTTTATGAAGTATTGCCATCTTTGCAATATTAAGGCTTCCTCCATTCATGAACATGGGATTTTTAAAATTTCCTAAGACTTTCTTTCATTTCTTTAACAATGTTTTATAGTTTTCAGATTCTATGTTTCATTCTTCTTTTGTTAAATTTATTCCTAAGTATTTTATTCTCTTGAATGCCATTGTCAATGGAATTCTTTTTTAAATTTAATTTTGTATTTGTTTAATGCAGGTGTATAGAATTACATTGGCCCTTGTACATTGATCTTGCATCCTGCAATCTTGCTGAACTTGCTTTTTAGTTCTGATAGTTTTTTATTTAATTCCTTTGGCTTTTCTTATACAAGATTATGCCCTCTGTGAATGAAGATAGTTTTACTTCTTCTTTTTCAATATGGTGCCATTTTTCTCTTGCCTAATTGCCCTGGCAATTGTCCAGTACAATGTTGAATAAATGTGGTGCGATGGGCAACTGGTCTTGTTACAGATCTTAGGATAGAAGCATCCAGTCTTTCACCATGAAATATGGTGTCAACTGTGGGTTTTTCATAGATTGCCTTTATTAAGTTAAAGAAGTTCCTTTCTATTCCCAGTCTGTTGACTTTTTTAATCATAAAAAAATGTTGAATTTTGTCATATGCTTTTTCTACATTAACTGAGATTATCATGAGATTTTTTTCCTTCATCCTGTTAATATAGTATATTATAGTGATTGGTTTTCTCATGTTGAACTACTCATATTCCTGGGATAAATCATACTTGGTCCCAGTGTACAATTCTTTCCGTGTATTGGGAGATTAAGTTTGTCAGTATTTCATTGACAATTTTTACATTGATATTCGTAAGAGATATGGATCTGTAGTCTTCTTGTGATGGCTTTGTCTTATTTTGGTATCAGGTAATACTAGAATGAGTTGGG
This sequence comes from Galagoides demidoff, assembly GCA_963574575.1. NCBI lineage: Eukaryota > Metazoa > Chordata > Mammalia > Primates > Galagidae > Galagoides > Galagoides demidoff. The sequence goes on along the minus strand of CAUYQV010026412.1, from coordinate 15,817 downwards.
ATGTGTTCCATCCTCTTCTGTTTTTTGAAAGAGTTTGTGGATCCTGACTGCAGGATTTTAGTGTCCCCTAATTAGTTCCAATAAGTCTTTGGTGTGCTCTGGACTATTGAGGATGCCTGCCCATCGAGGGTGCCACTTGAGGGCAGTGTCTCACCACTGCAACTACTGCTAGGCTGCTCCCCAAGAGCAATGACTCTCCCCTGCTTGGGTTGCTGTTTCCTGGGACTCCCAGTGCTGCAAAACCCTTCTGAAGCCAACCCTACTCTCTGTGCTTTATCTTGTTTTCATTCATGCATTTCTGGAGTCACACTACAATCTAGGTGGAATATCCAACCCAGATCTACCCTGGCCCTCTCTGGTTCCCACGCCCTTCAGCAATCATGTTTGTGCCCTCAGCCTCTTGTTTTCCTTCCTAAAAGAAGCCCACCTGTGGGTTTTTCATAGATTACCTTTATTAAGTTAAAGACGCTCCTCTTGGGTGGCACCTGTGGTTCAAGGAGTAGCATGCCGGCCCCATATACTGGAGTTGTGAGGGTTCAAACCTGATCCTGGCCAAAACCTGCAAAAAAAAAAAAAAAAGAAGAAGAAGCTCCTTTCTATTCACAGTCTGTTGATTTCTTTTCCCTCTACTTTCTTTCCCTTGAACTTATTACAACTTCTGCCCCACAGACTGGCCCTTCTCTTGCTCCAGGCACATCAACTGCTACCAGGATGGCAGCAGTGCTCAGGGGCGCACTGCTCCACCAGTTTATTAGATTCTAAGTACATGTTATTGGATGCCAGAGATGCTTGCACCACCCTAGCAGGAAATGGACCTTTTCTTCAGGGAGGAAGAAATCTCTGCATTTATTGTAAGTTGGAATGTTGCTTTGTTTTTTTCCTGTAGCCATATTATTTTTGTTACAAGAAGTAGATATGGGTGAAGAGGGCTAAAATCCTTGAGCAACTTGTGTTTTATATGACTGTGCATGTGTGATGTTGACTGTGCGTATCTTAGTGCAAGCTTAGAAACCTGAATGGCAGCACCTGCCAGCTCCACTGTTATCCTTTCTGGAGATCCCAATCCCAGCAAACCTGGAAGAAGGATGGCAGATCACAGCAGGATGACTAAGGATATTAACCAGTTTCCAGAGCCATGGAAGGCAGCTTTGGAATCTGCTCTTACGGAGTTTCTGTGCTGGACTCCAGAAGAAAACTCAATGTTCAGTTTTCAGGTAGGCAAATATCTATGAACTATCTACATTTGGATAAATAACTGTGTCCAGTGCTTGACTAAAAATATCCTAGATTGGGCAGTGCCTGTAGCTCAGTGGGTAGGGCGCTGGCCACATACACCCAGGCTAGTGGGTTTGAACCCAGCCCGGGCCAGCTAAACAACAATGACAACTGCAACAAAAAAATAGCCACACATTGTGGCAAGCGCCTGTATTCCCAGCTACTTGGGAGGCTGAGATAAGAGAATCGCTTAAGCTCAAGAGTTGGAGGTTGCTGTGAGCTGTGATGGCACAGCACTCTACCAGGGGTGATGTAGTGAGACTCTGTCTCATAATAAATAAATAAATGAATGATATAAATAAATCCTAGATTTTCTCGTAGTCCTCCCCAATACATCCAAACCTTTCTGTTGAATTTTTCTAGGAGGCAGTCGTTTTTATTCTCTCAATGAGTCAACCCAGTTAAAAAAGTAATGTGTGTTGAACACATTAATGAACAAGTGAGCCTGGGGGGGTGGGCAGAAGGAAGGAGGAATGGACACACTGGGAGACAATGGCTACAGGCTTTGCCATTAACTATTTAGGTGCTGCAAGTTAGGTCTCGGTGACTCTGTGTCTTCAGCACTTTAACTATTAAAATATGGGCTGAAGTAAATTAGACATTGTTCAGGCAACTTCTAAAGCAAAGTTCTATATTCACCGCCTAGGGATATTCTCTCCCTCCCCCGTTTTGCCCCTCCTGCCCTCTTTCTCGTCCCTTTTTCCCTTCCCTCTTCTTTTTCCTCTTCTCTCATGTCCACTATTTTTATTCCCAGACCTTTACACAGGCCCCTTTATTTTCATCACCAGGCGATTTGTGCCAGTGAGTGTTATGCAAATAAAGTTAGACAGGATTTGGGTTCTGACTGAATAAGAATTGTTCCACTTGGATTTACAAAAAAACTTCCCCAAACCAACAACCCAGTCTCTCTAAACTGATTCTATTCGAAGTTTCTTGGCTTCTGAATTTAAAGAACAAGTTGTTCTTGTGGGAGGTTAATTATAAAATGTCCAGCCCAGCTCCTTCCCTGTTAGTGTCCAGACAATGAAAGCCCAGAAGCATGTGCAAACCCAGGACTGTTCTCAGAATGAGAACTTCACCCTCTACTGCTAGGTCAGTGAACCAAATTACACTTGCATACTGTCTAAGTATGCAAGTTAAGGATTCTGAAACTTACATTTTCATGCACACATACATACACACAGCTTAGATAGTTCATGTCAAAACAATCTGAAATTAGCAACTTGGACTTGCTGCTGAAATTGGGAGGAATAAGAAAAACCATGAAAAAAGGAAGCATCTTAAACTTCTTGTTATAAGTCAGTGGGAATATGGGATTCAATAGCCTTTCATGGCTAATATACTATGGCCAAAAGATGGGAATAAGACATAACTTCTCTTTTCTTGACATTTTTATCAAGGAGATAGAAAAATCAAAGTGGAACAAGTAGAGTAAACAATTGTCTTTGCCCTTGAAGGTGAGAAATGAAGAACCCCTACCTCCTAACTGCATTACTTCCCAGGCAGTTAGGATTGTCCTACCGTAGCAGATAAGGCAAAAGTCATGGATGTATTATTCTAATACAGGAGAGTGCAGAATTGCGGGCAATAACCAATCTACCACAGAGAGTCAATTCTGGAAAATTTAGGCAGGTAAGTTTCATCCTGATCCCAGTAAATTCCAAAAGGGATTATTTTATGGAGGGTTCATGAATACTCAGCAAACAATGGCTATAAGAAATTAGCACAAATCCATTAAGAGTGAGTCCAAGCTGGGCTCAGTGGCTCATGCCTATAATCTCAGGTACTTGGGAACCCAAGGTGGGTGGATCACTTTAGGCCAGGAGTTTGAGATCACCTTGGCAATATAATAAGGACCTGCCCCCCATCTCCAAAAGAAAAAAAATTAAGAGTAAATCAGATCAGGGTAATTTCAGATCTTTCCTATTCCCTAGATTTACTTACCAAAATCAAGGGAATATAGTAGTTATACTTCATTTGGATTTTAGAAAGACACTTGAAATTTTTCCCTAATATTCTTGAAGACAAGGTAAAGAAACATCGATCATATAATAGTGCAGTTTGATGTTACAGGTGTTTATGCAACTATTCTTAAGTACTCGTGGTTATTGGTCACATGCGCACAGGGACCCCACCGTGCCACAGAGCTCTGCTATCAGCTGAGTTGCAGCTGCCATTTTATACCAGGGGTTTGTTTGTAGACAGAGATGTGACAGAGGTACACACAGGTGGGAGTTGCAGATGAAAACCCAAAGCTTGAAACTCAACAAGAATAAATGCCAATGGCTCGAAATTTTTTTCAAAAACACCAAACAAATAGAAATCAAGTGCAGGATGAAGAACCTCATGGGAATGATATGACTTTAAAATTCTACTGGAAATCCCAGAGGAGACCTACAGGGAAAACACAACTCATTCTTACCCAGGAAGACTCAAGGTCTAGAGACATCGCTTCTAAAGACATCGTTTCTCTCAATTGAGACGTATATTGACAAATAAGTTCAACTCATTGATATTTGAGGAAATTACTGATATGTTTGGAATTCTTTCTGTAGGTCCTTTTAATTGAGAAGACAACGGTCCATTTGCACATCTGGATGGTGGTGCCCGGGCGCTGGCTTTACAGTAATGTGTTGCATTTCGCATATGTTTTATGCTTTCCCAGTTACAACCTCTTTCCTCTCTCCAGAGGCAACTACCATCCACACTTTTATAGTAATCAATTACTAACACTTACGTTGTGTATCTGAATAAGACACATTAGCTTTGCCTATTTTTGAACTGACGTAGAATTAAATAGTAGATATTCTTTTACATTTCGTTTCTTTTGTTCAACATTGTTTTTAAGATTCCTTGAGCCTGTAGGCCTGTTGCTGTAGTTCACCTTCATTGCCATTTAGCGTTTCATGGCTTAAATATAATGCAATATACTTTCTGTGTTGCTATTGATGATTATTTTGGTTCGTTCTAGTTTTTGAATATTAAGAACACTGCGATTATGAACCTTCTCGCTTATGTGTCTCAGTGCACATGTACTCAAGCTTCTCCTAGATATATCTCTATGTATCTGTAACTATATCTTTATCTACATATATACATGTAGGTGTCAAAGTGCTTGGTTATAGGTTAATCTTCGACTTTATTTATTTATTTATTCTTTGCAGTTTTTGGCCGTGGCTGGGTTTGAACCTGCCACCTCCAGTATATGGGGCCAGGGCCCTACTAATCTTCAACTGTAGCAGATAACATCAAACTGTTTTTCAAAGTGGTCATGGTAATAGATATTACCCCCCCCCACCAAGTGTTCTTTCACATCCTTGCTGACTCTTGGTATTTTCAGATGTTTTTATTTTAACCAATGTAGTAGATATAATTATCTTTAAAGTTGTTATATGCGTACTTAAGTTCATATTCTTGAAAACTCTGAAACTCCTCAGTATATATTTTCTCTGAGACAATATCAGTAAACTTTTATTTTTCCACCACTCCCTTTGTGCCCCCCGAACCTTACACACACTTATTCGTATTGTCATCCAGAATTTTAGACCTAGTCATATTTTCAAGTAATATTTTTTTAAAAGCAATGTTTATCATACGTGTATGTTTTACATTTTCAGTATCATTATTTCTCCCATCCCTTTACCATGTTCTGGGTTCACTTTCCTATTTTTTTCATTCTTTTTGGTATTTCCAGACTCAGAAAGTTTACCACCCATAGATCTTCACTGAATAATTACCAGAGAAAGTTCTCCAACTAGAAGGAAAGAGGGCCAGTCATAGTGGTTCACACCTGTAATCCTAACACTCTGGAAGGACAAGGTGGGAGGATTGCTGGAGTTCAGGAGTTCAAGACCAGCCCTGAGCAAGAGCAAAACCCCATCTCTACTAAAAACAGAAAAATTAGCTGAGCACAGTGACACATACCTATAGTCCCAGCTACTTGGGAGGCTGAGGCAGGTGCTTGAGTGAACCTCCAGAAATTGGAGGTTGCTGTGACCTATGATGACATCAAATATTCTAGCTAGAGCAACAGAGACTGTTAGGAAATTGAGAGCACTTCCCAAGAAGTATCCTTGTCCCTCCCCCAACTTGAGCCTAAATCTAGTCAAGTTCTAGATCCATCAGAGATACCAGGAAATAGTGTTACCTGATGAGTGACACCACAAGGACACAATCAGTCAAGACCTTAAAGCGGGGAATTCTAAACTGGACAATAAATTACTCGGTCTGTTGAAAAATAAGTGACATACATAGAGAGAGGAAACTATGAATTCAAAGAGATTTAAGATATAATAGCAAATGCAATGTATGGATCTTACTTGGATCCTGAGTGGAGCATACACGTACCAACTGTCAAAGGCATTTTTGTGACAATCAGGAATTGAACATGAACTTTTAGATGATGTTAATTTAGATGACTGTAAATTTTGCTGGTTATGACGTACTTTTGTGGTTAGGTTTTTAAAGGTTCTTATCTCTTAGAGATACACACTGAAGTATTTATAGATATATATATGATGTCTGAGATCTACTTTAATTCATTAAAAATGGTATGGGGAATGCATTAAAAAATAATAATAGAAAGCTGACATTTTTGTCCAAAGGAAGAGGTGGAAGGCCTCTATTTTTGTGTATATTTGAAATTTTTCATAGTGAAAAATTTAAAAATTAAGAAGGAAGGCAGCCTATGCAGGAAGCCTCTGACACTGTTCCTAGGATGCATTAAAACATATCAGCTATAATCATAATAATTATTAGCATAGAAAAACATTCTCCTAATTTTTACTGACAAAGGTAATAAAAGTTGAAGTTGATAAAGTTGCAATGATTTGTTAATGTGCGCCTCAGCTGGGGAAACAGAGCAGACGGAGTAAGGGCACTGGCTCTCCATTTAACATATTCATGTCTTAAATGCTGCATATAAATAAGTTCTTGGACTCCAGATAAGAAACCTAAAAAAAAAAAATCCTCACACTGGCACTCTAAATTTCCTTGGTTTAAATATTTCTAGTTGACAGTTTATTTCAGGCATTTCCTGCTTTCAAAGATACTTCTTTTTTCTCATTAATATTCTCACACTTTCAGAACTCAGCTATAAAGAATGAAAACTAACTAGAATTCCCAAATCACCATTCCAAGATAAAAAAGTGAAGTATCTCATGTGAAAAATGAATATGATGTCTAATTGTTTTCTCTCTTTTGGGCTTCACACATACTCTCTCACTGTGCAATTACCCCACTTAACTTCTGATTGGTCCCTAAAGTTAGGAGGGTTCATTATATCATGAAGACCATTTGCCTCAAGAAAACAGAAACTTCCCTGTGTTCCTTAACCCCAGCACTCCTCTACTTCCTTCTTATCTGTAGATCCCATAACAAGGTGAGAATAAAGAATTCATGTTGAGACAACCCAGTGTGGTCGACTAAGCCCCAGATGCAGTGTCTGGAAACATTACCATCTCCTGGGGAGCCATAAGGGATCCTGACCTCCTCAGAAATGCTCCAGGTCATCCTTAACTTCCAACTTTCTGAGTCTAAAACCTCCTTGAACTTCTTGATATGTTGAGAATATAATATTATAAGGAAGCAGAATGCTTTTCAGAATCACACTTGCCTTCAAGGATGTTATAAAGGTCAAAGGTATCCTAGTCTTTGTCAGTCTTCTGTGTTCATGTGGTAATGAGCCCTATTATTCAACTGAGAACCATGATGAATTTTTATATGGGCCCAATGCTGAATAGAGTTGAAATACAGGTCTTAATAGATAACAAGAAGATTTTGGAATTCTTAGGAACAATCTGGCAGGGGAAAAAGAGTCAAGAAAAGAGACTGAAGGGGAAAGTGGGATCCAGCTACTTGACCCATGGCTTGGGCACCAAATATGTAGGGAGTCCAGCCAGGGAAACCTCTAGTGGCACAGTGGCCAAATGATCTTTACCAGGATCATTTGTCTAAATGATGGTTCTGCAATATAAATACTTCTGTTTTTCCCCAAACACTGCTGTACAAACAAAAGCCTTTATGATCAAATTATGTTCATTCCTTGTTGTGTTCTTTGTAGGAAACAGGTGAAGGAGATCAAAGGATTAGGCTAAATTTCCTATCAGGGTGGGTGGATCCAGTATGGAATGGTATAAAGTTCATAAACTCGAGTAGTTCACCGGAAGAAAGAAATTAGAACTAGAGGTGACCAGGAGAAAACAAGCCTCTGGGAATTGGCAAAAATTGGGGCGAAGAGCTTAAATGTTGTACAGGTTTCAGAGTGAGTGAGCTAACCTTCCCCAGATCTTAAGAGGCAGGTCCACTTCACTGATAAGAAATGGCTGGACCCGGCTTTTGTTCATTTGTCTTAAAACAACATCACGTAGCCTGTGGTTTCTAACGTTGAAATGAAAGCCAAGTTTTCTGCATTGGTCTCCTTCAATCTGTTCCCTTTGAGTCTAAAATAGCTATAATCATTTCATCCTATGTTCATATGAAAGTGGTTTACTCTTCATCAGTATTTCAGTTGCCCGTGTCTGATTTGTTTCCATTATGACTTATTTCTTGTGTAAGGCTGTGTGTAAAACAAATATTATTGAAGTTCAGTGCTTATAACCATTGCTACTGGCATCAAGGGAGTTTAAGGTATACTGGATTTTTGTCATCAGATAATCCATGAGGACTGAAGTCCCAGCTTTCAGTCTTAGCTCTACCTCTTAACTCACAATGTGACCTTGGGCACTCAATTTCTGTATCTGCAAAACTGGACAACAAACCTGTACGGCTCGTCTCCTGTGACTGTTGATAAGATTAAAAGAGATGATTTATATAGGACGGGGGTGCCAAAAATGTACACACATTTTAAGAGATATCATCTAGTATTACTTTTGAAAGTTGAATTCAAGGTACTGTTATCTAGGTGTGCTATGCACATCCATTTTACCTGCAATTCATACACTTTGGGGGAATGATTGATTTTACTTCCAACAAGATCTCTTAAAATGTGCACACATTTTTTTTGTACCTTGTATAAATGATCTTATTCAGAACACAGTATTATGTAAATAGGGGTTAATCATTGGGCTGATGATATTTAAGCAATAAAGACATGTGTTTCCCTTGTAAAGGACTATTTGATTTAGCAATGTACCTGAGAAAAAGAATTACTGAACCTTGACTGTTCTTTATTTCTCAATGGGTGATCTGGCAATGGTCTAAACACACAAAATTGAGAACCCCTTTAAACTTTCCTGGTAGTTAATTTTCCTCCAAGCATTCAAGCTAGCCAATAAACCTGAAGAACTTCTAATTTCTCTCTTAAGAACAAAACACTGCACAGAGAACTTCAGCCAAACTACCCTGAGGCTTTTGATGTTTCAAAAAGTACTTCCTCTGTAAGCCAAGAATCTAATCTTCAGAAAGGGCCAATATCCTCAGGATGTAGGATGTCAGTTGAGGAGAAGTCCTTCCCCAGGAGGGTCTTCCAGCCTCCTCCTGGTTCACATGGCTGCAGCTGCCTTTCTCTGCTGTCCTCACTCTGGTTGAATTCTCCTCCTGTTCCAGGGAACAAGGCAAAGGATCTCCAGGGCTCAACCATGCAAATGTTTAGCAAACTTAGCTAACTAAGGCAGAGCTTTCTATGGTAGAGTGAAGAAAGTCCTTCCAGTAAACATATAAATTTCAGAGCAAGCTCCTTATCACCCCCAGAGCACTTAATGGTCTGGGACGAATGGCTCTGCACCTAGGGGCCACCATGTTGGTTCTTAGTGTAACCCAGTTTTCCCAATCCCTTCTTCCTAAGCATCTAACAGTTACTGCACAACAGGTACATATACTCCCTGAGAACAAAGCCCCCACTCTTTTTTTTTTTTTGAGTCAGAGACTCACTTTGTCACCCTTAGTAGAGTGCTGTGGTGTCACAGCTCACAGCAACCTCCAACTCTTGGGCTCAAGTGATTTTCTTGCCTCAGCCTCCCAAGTAACTGGGACTATAGGCACCTGCCCCAATGCCCAGTTATTTTTAGAGATGGGGTCTTGCTCTATCTCAGGCTGGTCTTGAACCTGTGAGCTCAGGGCAATCCACCTGCCTAGTCCTCTCAGAGTCCTAGGATTACTTATGTGAGCTACTGTGCCCAGCCCAGAGCTCCCACTCTTAGCTCTTCCTTTTTTCCCCTAGACACCTCCTTTCTTCAGGGTTACCTCCATTTTCCTCTTTTTTTTCATTCCTAGCAAGACCAAATGTGACCTATTTATACCTTTATCTTTATCATCTAAGTATTATCAACTATTAAGCAGATATTTGATATGATACACAAAGCAAGTCAGTCAGGGAGCAAAGGAGTGCATTCTGGTTACTCTAAAAATACATAGATGTGAAAAAAGAACAGTTGGGGATAATTATAGGGCTTTTTAAAAGAATAACTTTTTTTATGAAATAATGCTCATTAGAGAACTTGGCAAAAAATATGAATAGCCTTAAAACCCTTTTGTTGGAGATGTATGATTGTGCATTTGGCTGTGAGACCCAGATGTAGACAAACGGTGCCTTAGCCCACAAGACACTCCCTTCCCACATGGTACCCACAGGAGGAAACTGAACAAAGGAAGTGAGGCCAGGACAAGTAACTCCTTGCTATTAGGGGAGGCTTTGTTCCGAAGCCAAGATTAGAACTCCAACACCTGTCCTGGATCGTGTGGAATGCTCCTTTTTCTGAAAATAACTGGGCCTAAATGGCCTTGAACCAATCCTAATCTTGAACCAACTTAAACCAATGGTCTTGAACCAACTCCATGTGGGACCCCCAATCCTGAGCCCAGGGGGAATGACAGCTGCCAAGGGAAAAGAGGCATCAGGGGCCACTTGGGCCACTGCCCTAGACCAGTGACAAGCAGTAGCCCTGGCTCAGCTGCAGGTGGAGAGAGCAGCTCTGGAGAAAGGAAGAGAGAGAGGTGGGGGTGAGCCACCAAGCCACATGTGCAGATCTGGAAAATAAGGCCTCTCAGTGACCCAGATCATGACCAGTGCAGGTCCCCCTTGACCTCCTTGGAGAGGGTAAGGGGAGTATGGGATATGGGGGAGAGAAGGGAGAGGTGTCCTCCAGAGATTTTCACTTTTGACCCTTCAATCCCACTTTTAGGGAATCTATCTAAGGAAATAATCAGGTATGTGTGAAAAGCTTTGTTTATAAGAACAGTGTGGTCCATACAGCATTATTCATGACAGCTAATGTCATTTGGATGTTAAGTACTAAATACAAAAATTAAATTACGAGGCTTTTATATACATATCAGAAAAGCCTGATGTCAAGGTTACATTCAAGCAGTTCAGCTCATAGTTCAGTATTTATTTTTCTAAATTTCACATGATTAATCCATTTTTTTTTCTCTCTGCAAGTAAAACAACAGAAAAAAGATAGCGAAATGCCTTTTACAGGCCTGAGGAGTAGTGAAAAAGCCAAAAATAATATTCACAGATATGTGGAGCTGGACAGAACTTTGGAGATAATTTAGTCCAATACCCCTTACTGTACAGACAATAAGACTAAGTCCCAGTGAGGAGAAGTGACTTATCAGAGATAGGTAAGAGCCAGAACCCTGTATCCTTGACACCTCCACCCCCAGCCCCAGCTCCCTCTGTTGTAGGTCCCTGAGGCTGCAGAGCCCTTTGCATTTGGGCCCTCTTCAATTGGCAGAGATTTAAATTAGGCCCTTCCTGGTGACACAATCTCTGATTAGAATCGGCATCCAAATAGAGATGCTCTGTTTAACAAATACAAGTCACCCAGTAAAATCTGAATGTCAGAGAATCGATGACTATTTTTTTAGCATAAGTACATTCCATTTGAATGTGTATTACATATATAATGTATGTACACATACACACAAAATGGCTTGCTTATCTGATTCAACTGAAAAATTGAAATTTGGGCATATTTCTAAAAGGGCATACTTTTATTTGCTAAAACTGGCAACAAATTTAAAAAGAGATGAAACAAAGATTGTTAGAAGAAGAAAGTATTGACCGTTCCAATTTCCTGATTTTTGCAGGTGAGAAAACCGAAGAACAAATTTCCATGGTTGCTTGGTGGCCGAGCTGAGTGAATGGTTCCCAGGGTCCTTTCTAATACACCACGTGAATGCACCTTCCCTCATGACATTAAAAAAATTCAACTTGTAATTCTTTTAAGGTTATAATTCCAAAAGCTCTTCTTGTGTGCAACCTGCTTCCCATCCACACCTTTTTAGGCTCCTTATTGTCAAAATAAAAGCAACAAAGGAGTCTGGGAAGGTCTTTTAGAATAGTTGATTTCATATTCTAGCATGCATGAGATTCATCTGGAATGCTTGTTAAAATGCAGAGCATTGGATTCCATTCTCAGAGTGTTTTTCTCCCCAATATGGGACCCAGGGGGTTATTTGTTTTTAATACGAAATCAAAACTGAGAGCTGGGAACTTTCTATATCCACTTAAAATAACTTATGTGAAATACAGATTTGGGCATAGACATAAGACATGAAAATCAAAATCAACAGATTGAGCCTGCCTGCTTCATTTGCTCACAAACTCACCCACTTATTCTGCAAAAAAGGCACTTCCAGCAAAGACAAAGAAAATTGCCCTTTTGCAAATAAGCCTAAAAGCATCCCTCCAAAGAGGCCAAAAATAAACATCCATGGAGTTGTTATTGTTCAACACAAATATTATTTCCAGAAAAAATTTAACACGTAGGTTAAAAAACATAAAAACAGTATACAGCCTCTTAAGCCACTAAAGCACCAAAACAAAGAAGTACCCCCAAATCATTGTTTTTAAATGAAAATTGACATACACAAATAAGAAATATTGGTCAAAGCTCAGAAAGTAAATAACTGGACTGGGACAATGTCCGTTGCTGGGAAAATTTTTCTTGAAAAAATCTTTTATCATCACTAAAAAGAATTCTTGATGTACTAGCTTTATATAAAGCAGGGAAGTTCTTCAAGGAATTTACTATTAAGCATAAAGCCTATTTTTATAGAGCTAACTGGGAACTAGAATAAACTAAAGTGAAACAGGAAGATAGACGCAGAGAAAAAATTGACAAGTTACAGCTGGACAAAGCACTAGAATGCTATTCTTGGCTAATCATTTCGATTACCCACATTAGCTAATGGATTTGGGAACCTGCAGGTTTAACTGCCGTGGGTTTGCTAAAATTCTTTCACAGCTACCAGCGGTTACCTATAAAGTCCTAAGGAAAAGAATGCCATTTACAAATCAACACTGCAGACTAATCAAAGCAATTTTAAAAGGTAGTCCACTACTGTAAATGAATATAAAATGTCATGGGCCTGAAAACGTGTCCAAAGCTTAATTATTCCTGTCCTCGAGCTGCCTTTTCAAAGAAGTACACATTAACGAAATGGTAATCGAGGTGTTTGCGGTCATGTTTTTTCTTTCTGAAAGGACAATCACAGAACACACCAACTCAAGAAGTCAGCCACTTTGCCCAGGCAGCTTCTACTTGTTTCTTGGGGCACCGGCTGAGGCCCAGGCAGTCCAGAATCATCACTAGCCCGTGACCTGTTGCCCCTTAGATTGTTCCATCATGACTGTGGAGGCCTTTATCTTTTCACCTTCCTGAGACTCAGTTACTGCCACGGGGACCAGAAGTGATGCCAGAGCAGCGTCCTGACTCGGATTCACAATGTTCTGTCAGTGAGGAAAGAAGCAATGGGGAAACTGGTTCTTCACCCGCTGAGCGTGCCGCAGGGGGAGTCTCCGTGGTGTTCTCAGGGCTCATTTCCATTCCACAAAGCTTAGCATCAGTTTCCCCCACTAGCACATTCATGTTTTGCCCAGAGGAGGAAACACTGGTAGATTCCTTAACAACAGTAGCAAGACCAGCTGCAGCGGTTCTCAGCCTGTGGGTCACGACCCCTTTGGACTCTATTAAAGGCTCGCGACAGTAGGAAGGTTGAGAACCACTAGAGGCTTCTCTGCCGTTTCTGCTTCTACCTTCTGAAGAGCGGCTTCTTTATTTCCTTCACCTTTGCAGAGAAGTTTTTGGTCCCTCAATGCCCCTTCTTTTAAGCTTGCCTTTGGCAGCGGTGGTGCTGGTGGTCCGGGATCCCGTGGGTTTGCTCAGTCCTTTAGGAGCCGACCGTCTTTAACAGGTGCTAAGCCAACTGCGAGAAGGACTTGCTCATTCCTGCCATTTTCATCCGCGTGTTGGACTTTTCCTTTTTATTATCTTTTTGGGAAGGATGCTTTTTGGAATTGGCTCCACGTGAAGGGGAGGCTCTATGTGAGCAGGTTTTCTGAACAACCTTCAGCTGAACGGGCCCCACGTGACCAGTTCCCCACTGCCCCCCTTCCCCCCCAAGAGTTTCTGATGCAGGAGGTCTGGGCCGGGGACCTACAATCTGCATTTCTAACAAGCTCCCGGGTGATGCTCGTGCTGCTGAAACCCACAATGAAGAACTGCTGATTTAGTTGGAGCTGTCATGCGGATTCCACGTGAGTTCTCTTGTGTTCGGTAATGTTGTGTCTCAGTTATAGAAAATCATACTCTATGTGTAATTAGAGACTGTTTCTTAGGAGCAAAACCAGTCTAAGTTTGCTGAGCGGAGACCGATGAGATTGGACTACAACAATGAATTAAATGATTATGAGAAAAATTTAGGGAGGGACAGAGGGGATAGGAACAATAATTAGTTTCAGGAATGAGGAACCACGTGAACAATTTGAAAATGTACTGTGGTCAGAATGTTCTGTGACTATTTCATACCTTTTATTTCCCGCCCCCCTAAACTTAGCTATCCAATTATGTGGCTAATTGCAGCTGAATGAGACATTTTGTTGAGATTATTAAGGCCAATCTGTGAAGTTTTGAGGTCTTTGTTCAATCGCTTTTGTGGGAACTCGATGCCCTATTTCCACCATCAGAGCTAGAAGCTCCAATGCAGTTTCCCACCCCACACCCCTCTTTTCCGTCTCAGCTGCTCCCCTTACTGCCCCAACAATGGCCAGATTGTTACACCTCTTTTGGCTACTGAAGGAAACCATCAAACTAAAGTCTTCACATCTACCCTTCTCATCCTTGTCCTCCTTCAACTGGGCCCACCAAAACCCTGAGTGTCGCAACTGAGAAGCCCCATCAAGTGGTGGCATCTCACTTTGTGCTGTGTGTGTAGCACATATGTGATGACTATTTGATCTTCCACCTAATCAAGTAGCTCAGTTCTAAAATCCCTGGGGAAAAAAATGTAATAAAAAAACAAGTTATCTCTGAAAGGCAGTGTCTCAGAGATACAGTCTCATAAAAAGAGCAGAGAAACTCAGGTGGCCCTGGTGTAATTCCACGGACAAAGCTTAATTGGACATTATCCATGGCAGTAAGTAAAGAGCAAAGGAGAAAAAGCATTCCCGCCAGCCGGCAGTGAGGGAGAGCGAGCCGGCCCTGCTCAGCGCTTATGGGTCCCTGGGAACACATTTCCAGTTTGCCTGAAGGTAGAGTCCCTTGGCCCCATGAAGTCAGAAGCTAAAAGCACAGGGAAACAGCTCCCTAAATGTCTCAGCAGCCCTCCAGGAAACAAGAGTGGCCCCTCACCTCTGTGGAAAGTATCATAAAAGCAAACTTCTATCCCCAGCTAGAAATTAAGGAGATGAAAATTAGAGTTAACTCCTTTGAGGATACTGAGGTGGTAGCCAATTTAATACAGAGTTCTGGTTTCCTCTCTGCCTCTCAAATAGCAGGCCTGTGATTCCCTGCAGAGGAGGCTGGGGGCCCAAAGGAGGCCAAGAGTAAAGCTTTATAAATACATAGATTCCCAATAAATGAGGCTGTGACAAGAAGTTGCATTGACACACAGAACAAAGCAATGAAATGTGGGGTGGCTTGTCACTCCAAGACTCTATTTCACTGCCATGTCTCACTCAGGGCCTACCCCAGGGACACATTCTCAGGGAGGGGTTGGACCAAGGCACCTTGTTCAGGAGACCACTATTAACTTGGTCAAGTTGATCTGCAAGAATAAACTCCCATGGAGAAGAGGGGCTGAGGGACCCATTAACGTGGCCCTGAGTGAGCACTTGAGGGGACAGCTGCCACTGCTTCAGACCTGGACCTCATGGACAGCCACCGAAGTGCTGGAAGGACCTGGTAGTGGCTAATGAGGTCTAGGTGGCTTTACCCGTGGGCCAGGAGCCGGGTATGGGGCATCATTTGGGGGTTTTATGAAGATGTCTATTGCCAAATGCTCCCTTTCATTTACTTTTTAAAACTCAGTTATATAGTCTTTAAAATATAAGTTCCCTTGGAGAATGCTGGCCCACCCTCTATGGTGGTGGTGATCATATATATATATATATATATTTTTTTTTTTTTTTGCAGTTTTTGGCTGGGGCTGGGTTTGAACCTGCCACCTCCAGCATATGGGGCTGGTGCCCTATTCCTTTGAGCCACAGGCGCCACCCATGCTGATCATATTTTGACTTTCTGGATAGCTCCCTTACCCCAGCCCTTTCTGTTCAGTGTTCTGGAGCCAGTCTCCCATACAGGGGCCCAGTTCTTGCTCT
>CAUYQV010026411.1:0-18693 GCA_963574575.1 Galagoides demidoff | reverse complement strand
TTTGAATGTGTATATGTTAAAAGTATATGTTAAAGTAAAACATTAAAATAATAGAAAAGCAACTATATTAAATATAATAATAAATATTAGTTTCTAAATAAGTGGGAAGAAAAAAAGAGTTTACAGCTGACGGGCAGCGCGGGCAGAACAGAGCGGGCGACCGGCGCAAGCTCAAGCCGTTTGTCCCTGCGGGGCGCTGCTCCCCAGCCAGTCCTGGAGCCTTTAACCCCAGGGCCAGGCCGAGGAGCTGGGGGCGGCTCACGGGGGTGGGGCGAGGGCTCTTCCTTTCCTCTGTTTTTGAATGAACCCTGTGATGGATGTACGGGAACCAGCAGCTTTGTGAGCAGAATAGGGTGACCAGACCTCCCGCTTTTGAGTAATTTGTCCCACGTCCCGCGGCGTTTTAAAAAAGTCCCGATTTTGGAAAGAATGAACGAATGGGCTGGAGAACAGGAAGGCAATATACAGTTTTTGGCTGCCATGTGGGTATTTCTCCAGAATATGAGTTTTATATTATTTTTGTTAATTTTATAATGTTAAACTGTAATAATAACAAATAATTGTTGAGAAGTGATTATCGTGAACTGCTTATCAAAGTTTGCATTGTTGTCAGGCCCTGCCCTGCCCCGTCCCCTGCCCCGCCCCCGCCCCAACTCCTGGCCACGTGGTCTGGCTTTACAAATGTTAAAATCTGGTCACCCTAGAGCAGAATGAAGTGGAGGCCAGGCGCCCCTAGCCCCGCGCTCGCACCCCTGGGCCGGCGCTGTGGGTGTCCCAGCCGAGCTGCCCCGCAGCTGGCCCGTCCTTCCCTTCACAACCCGGGCAGCTGGGACCAGGCTGCGCGGCGGGAGGTCGGGAAGAGGAGGCTGCAACCCCCACCTCTCTGCTCAGGGCAGCGGACAAGGGAGATTTGGGGCAGAACTTGGTAGTGGGTTAATCCCCCACCCACGTACCTCCTCCACGGCCCTCCCGGCATCACCCAGAGCGCGGGCTTCCAGCTCTCAGCACCGCGCTCGGCGGGGTCCTGTCTTCACTTACTCAGCAGCTTTTCGGGAAATGCGTTTGCTGTTCCCGAATCACAAGAGGATTCCCGCCCTGGTCCCCGGCTCTGCCCTCGTCGCATCTCCCCTGCCTCTCTCTCGCAGAGGCTCGGAGCGGCCCGGTGGATGGAGATCTTGTCTGTGCCCGCGCGTGTCTGTGCGAGTGTAAACTGCCGAGAAGGGGGGCTCACACTCGGGACATCAGCCTGCGAAGCCTGGACTCAGTGTAATTCCCCTGCCGCGGCCGCTGCCTTCTTGTCTCCTGCCCTTGAAGTCTCAAGTTGGGATTCCGACAAACTGACATTTCCGTCAAACCCAAGTCTGAGAATCAATCTGGAAATCCTCCTAATTTTTTTCTCCTCTACTCATGACTCATTGGGAAGTTTTCAAAGCGGGTTCTGAAGATCGATGGGATGGGGATCAGTACTTTATGCATTTGTTTTTGTTTGACAAAGTCACTGAACCTCAAACCTTAATTTTTGAAGTAGTCTAGACGTCTCTGAAAATATGCTATTCCAGTCAAAGCCCTAGTAAAATAACTAGTGTCTTTCATTGTGTCTTATAGAGAAAACAAATTTTGAACTTACATAAATATCTATATTGCCATAAATTAAGAATATTTCAACGATTTTAAATTTTAACAAAATTAAGTTGTGAGAAAAATTAATGTCTTAAATTTTGCTTATAAATACATGCATTGTTGCAGATTATAAATATATTGCTCAAGATATGGAAAAGGGTCTTCTCATCTTCTTGAAAACAACATAGAAAGACTCATCAATGTTTCAAACAAAAAGTCATAAAAATCAGTTCAGTCCCATGAAATTAATTTCTGTTCTTTTTGAGGTTAAGTTAGCAATACTTATGGACATATCAGCTTTCTAATTAAAGTCCCAGAAGTTTGCTTTTAGTCCGATGGTATATAATCTCCAAGTTATTAGAAATTTGTATTCAAGAGAACCTGTCAGCCTTTCTATCACTTTCCTTTTTCTTGAAGGACAAACTTTGGACTTAGCCAATTAAAAAAAAATACTTTAAAGAGACAGTAGGCAAAGTTGGTCATTTTTGTGGCGTATAACAATTTAACATTATTATAATTATTACTGATAATGTACATTAGGATATATCAATATTCTATAATATCAGAACATATTTTAAAGATATATATACACAAAAATAATTTAAAATACATTAAATTTATTATATACTTGACAATGTTTCCTGTACAGTTTTAATATATTAAATAAGCCTAATATGCTTCTGTTAGTCTTTATTTCTCTTAAAATTAAAAAGTTAACTAGAGATCAAGAAGACCAAATTTAGAGTTTTCATTTTGGAAGGCTTGTCAAATATCAAAGTCTTAAAACATTTGTTTAAATAGGATCAAAAGATTTTAAAGACAACATAGGAAGTTATGTGGCTGTAAACTTCAATGCATTTAAGTTTAGGTTTTTTCAATTAGCCAAAACCCTAATATAGACAACACAAGGATCGCTTCTTTCAGGCCAGTTACTGAAAAGGTAAAAAAAATCTCCTAGTGTCATTTTTTTAAAAAGGGAAACAACTCATGTAATTTCTTCAGGAGTGAATTAGTATTTCAACAAAATTTTGTAGGCTTGGTGCCTATAGCTCAGTGAGTAGGGCGCCAGCCACATACACCAAGGCTGGCGGGTTCGAGCTTGACATAGACCTGCTAAACAGCAATGACAACTGCAACCAAAAAATATCCGGGTGTTGTGGTGGGTGCCTATAGTCTTCAAGAGAATTAATTGCTTAAGCCCAGGAGTTTGAGGTTGCTGTGAGCTGTGACACCATGGCACTCTACCAAGGGTGATGAAATGGGACTCTGTCTCAAAAAAAAAAAAAAAAGAAAAAGAAAAAGAGAAAACTTTGTTCTTTTAACTAAATTTCATAATTATAGTCAACTCGATCACACAAAAATTCTTTCATAAATTCCTTTTTATGAATTCTAGTTAACCTGCACAGACAACTTACAAATATGTTTTAAAAGCCTATTGTTTTTCTTATTTTCTCTTTTTTAAAAAATAACTAGCGATTCTATTTTAGCTTACTACATTAGTTTACTACATAAGATTCTTTCTTATACAGTACTGTTCGAAAAGTTTACTATGTAAGATTCTTTCTAATTCAATACTATTTTACCTTTTGTATAACTTTCTTTACTAAAAATACTTTTCATAAAATAGGATCACAATTTACTATAAAGTTAGTCATTTATTTACTTAAAGTGATAATCAGAAGCTTTTTACATGCAAAAGTCTTATTGACAGAGAAATGAGTCAGTTTCTTTCCCAATGACAGACTGCCTTACATATTACAAATGAGGCCGATATTTGCTGATTCTCCTTCTAACTTAACGTAACACAACTTTTTTGGGGGGGAGAAGGAGCCTCAAGCTATCCCCCTGGGTAGAGTGCCATGGCATCACAGCTCATAGCAACCTCCAACTCCTGGGCTCAAGGGAGTCTCCTGCCTCTGCCTCCCAAGTAGCTAGGACCACAGGCGCCCGCCACTACGCCCAGCTATTTTTTATTTGGTTGCAGCCATCATTGTTGTTTGGCAGGCCCGGGCTGGGGATTCGAACCCGCCACCTTAGGTGTATGTGGCTGGCCCCTTAGCTGATTGAGCCACAGGCCCCGAGCCTCCTATTCCATCTTAAGGTGATGAGCTTTGAGTTTTGAGCTGATATGATTTGGGATTTTGAGTTGAAACTGTAATGGACTGAGACTTTTGGCGATCTTGAAGTAATGTCGATTTATTTTGTATATAAAACACAAAATGTTTTTTAGGGGGGAAGGATGTGAAATGTAGTAAGAGAAATAAAAGCTTCCCAAAGATGTTTGTGTGCTAATCCTCAGAACTTACGAATCTTAAGTTGCATAACAAAGTAATTAAAATTGTAGATGGACTTCAAGTTGGGAATCAGCAGACCTTGAAATAGGGATATTAACTTCTACTATCCAGATGAACCCAATATAAGCATAAGATTCCTCAGAACAGTTTTACTTCAGATTTATATGAGGGAACAAACCATTAGGTTATATAGTTTACACATGAAAATTTAAAGTCAGTGTACAGCCCAGCAAGCATTGTATCCACTGAATGTAAAGCTATTGAACCCCTGCCCCCTTCTTAAATTTAATTGAGATTTTCTCTCATGTTTGTCTGTGATTGTTAATATCCTACTTTCAAATTGGTATTGAGTAGAAGTGATGCTTGTTTTGTCCAAACTTGTGATACTTAGGAGAATGTTCCCCAAATCCACCCAGATTATTACACAAGATGCAAAAGGACCAGAAAGATGAAAATATAAGAAGTTTTTGGTTCAACTTGCTGCTATTGAAGATGAAGAGTGAGGAACACAAGCCTAGAAGTGTGGATGATGTCTAGAAGCTGGAAAAGGCAAGAAAATTGAATCTCGCCGGGAACTTGGAGAAAGGGTCAAGCCTTAGGAATATTTTCATTTCAGTCCAGTAAGACTCATTTTGGACTTTTCACCCTCAAAATTGCAGAATAATAACCACATGGTTTTAAGCCCCTAGTTTGCGGTAACTTTTCAGCAGCCATAGGAAATTGGCACAGATGGTGTGAACTACAGTTAGGGTCAGGCAGTGATGTTGACTTTTGCAACCAGATAAACTCTGCTAACACCTCAGTTGAAAGTCATGCACGGTGAAGAGGCAAGTGGGGCTTAGAATCCATTTTTTGGTATAGTTGAAAGAGGAAAGAGCCATTGGCCTTCAGGAGCAAAGGTGTCAAAGACGACTGTGCCAAGTCCAAGACCTGTATTTTGAGGCATAGTGTGGTCCTCATAGGACACTCCTCTGGTGAGGTTTGGGTGTTGGTTCTGGACTGCAGTGCCTTCAGAGCCCCAAAGCCCAGTTTGATATTTCTTCCCTAGAATTTCCCTTACTTACCTACTATCCTTTAAATAAATTTTTTGAACAAGCTAAAAATGTGATCTTTTTTTTTTCTAAATATGACTTATACATAATTTATTTAGACAGAGGCTTCACTTGTTTTGAGAAATAAACCATTATTTTTTAGAATAAATGTGTGAGTAAGTGCTATAGAACTGAAGAAACTGGGTAGAGAACACTTTGTTTAATAATCTGTGCCCTTCTGTTATTAACTCCTGAGACAAAGACAGTGCCAAACCGGTGTTGCAGTGAATGAACCAGGACCTTTATTTCCTCTCTGGGCAAATGAAATGCTAATTATCTCGGTGTTTTAAATTCAAGCAGCTTATTCTTCCATTCACACGTGGGAACTCAGGCAAGTATAATCTCATGTAAGGAAATCCTCTACAGTTTCTAAAAAGAGGATACATATTTAATGCCTCCTTTTATATGAATAGAAAATGCAAAGCTCTACGTCTATGAAACTATACAAAAATATATTCATTTACCCATCAATGTATTCATTCAAAACTTTATTTGTGCTTGCAATATATTTACAGAAAATCTATTATTTTCTTGACTATTATGGTATGAGTTAGATGTGGTCTCTGCCTCCTAAGAAGCTTAACTTAAAAGAATAGGCAGGTATGATGCGTTAACTTAGAGTATAGGATAACACATAGTATTTGAGGATCATCTAGGATAGTGGTCCTCAACCTTCCAAATGCCGCAATTTATTTTCATTGTTACAAAGGGGTCGTGACCCACAGGTTGAGAACCACGAGAATCATCTCGTAAATCTGCCTAAGAGACATGGAGAGTCTTCAAAACAAAAGTGATATTTGGCACTAACCTTATTTGGTAGAGAAGAAAAGAGGCGGAAATCATAACAAGATGCACTTTTGGCAGAGATATTGACACAGGAAAAGCCAATGAGATACAACCAGGTTTAGTGTTTCCACCTACAAGAAGTCATTCAACACGGGTGAAGTTTTGGCCATGTGTTTGTGTGTTTGTGGATATAAGTATATGCCTGTGTGTGCTGGGGGGTGGATTTTATAGAAAAAGGAAGTAGTTGGCTCGGCGCCTGTGACTTAATTGGCTAAGGTGCCAGCCACGTACACCTAAGGTGGCGGGTTCGAGTCCCCAGCCTGGGCCGGCCAAACAACAATGATGGTTGCAAACAAAAAATGGCCAGGCATTGTGGCAGCACCTGTGGTCCCAGCTACTTGGGAGGCAGAGGCAGGAGACTCGCTTGAGCCCAGGAGTTGGAGTTTGCTATGACCTGTGATGTCATGGCACTCTACCCAGAGGGATAGCTTGAGGCTCCATCTCAAAAAAAAAAAAAAAAGAAAAAGAAAAAGGAAGTAGTGTTGTTAGAATAAAATTGTAAAAGAACTTGCATCTCATGCCATGGCATTTTGACTTGAAAACATCTACTTATACAAAGAAAAAAAGTATCTCAAGAATGGAAGAAAAATTATCCAATGTACTCAGTTCTACTATGAAACCAATATATAATCCCCCACACTTCCATATGAAAGATATAACACAACTATAGTCTAAGATGAAGGGGGGAAGAGGAGGTGGAGAGGAGGGGAGGGGGGAGGTGGGGGGGAGGGAGGGTAAATGGTAGGACCACATCTATGGTGCATTTTGCAAGGCTACATGTCAAATCTATTAAGTGTAGAGTATAAATGTCTTAACACAATAACTACAAAAGTGTCATGAAGGCTGTTAACCAGTTTAATGTAAGAATTCCAAATTATATATAAAACCAGCACATTGTACCCCATAAATGCATTAATATATACAGCTATGATTTAATTTAGAAAAATGTATTTGCTGGCAATGTGGAGAATATCCTGAAAGAGCAGACAGAGTGAAAACAGAGGAACTGGCTCTGGAACAACGCAGTTCACCCTGGTTTTCACAACATAAAAAAATTACCTGACAAAAATTAAATACATACAGTAAAATAAAATTTGTGAGTTAAAAATTGAGTGTAAGTCATTTAGTCAATAGTTTCTACACATCCTACAAACCTCATGTAAAGTTTTACACTTGGGCTAGAGTACCGTGGCCTCAGACTAGCTCACAGTACCCTCAAACTCCTAGTCTCAAGCAATCCTTCTACCTTATCCTCCCAAGGAGCTGAGACTATAAACTTGTACCAAAATGCCTGGCTAAGTATTATTTTATTTTCATTGCATATGTACATAGTAAGTAAACAAGTAAATAAATAGGAAAAATGAGTCACTATTTTTTCGGAATTATTTTATTGAGTCTGGCTAGAGGCCATGTCTTATACAGATATAAGATTAGACTAAAACATCTAATTCAAACCAGAAGTGTAGATAGAATTTTACTAAAGCAATGTATGAGTAACTGAACTCTCAGCTTCTGTTAAATTTAATTCATCTTAGCAATGATTAATCTTATAAAATTAAATTAGAAAACAGCTTAAATTTGATACTTTTAGAACCTGTATTCATATCAATATTGAGGTAAAGTTCTGAAGTATCTACTAGTAGGATATTTATTATAAAATCTAATGGGGAAAATTAAACATTTCAATGTTTAATATTTATTTTGGTGACAAATTTCAGGAAGCATCTACAGATCATGTTGCATTTCGGGGTACTAGAATCTTTAATATAGTTATCAAAAAAGCATGGAGGTTGTCCACTGCAATGTATTCACACAAGCCCAATTATGTCTACCTTGACAGGTTGTCACTCAGGATATCTTGAGGATGATAACTGTGGTCACAGCTGTTCATATATCACTATTTTCATTATATGTTATTATGAACTATGCACAAAAGCGTATACATATGTATTATGGAAAATTCTGTCTAATGTAATGACTGTTGCTTATTTTTTATCTAGGAATTTCAGACTTATTTTATATATGGCTTCGAAGCAGGGAATTGAATAAATTCATATTATTTATAATCAGACATAATTATTTTAGGAAGATTCCTTCTTAGGAAAACACACACATGCTACTACCTTTAATTGGGTCATAAAAGGTTTAAGAAACATATTAATGATCTTATAAAGAATAGAAACAACAGAGCTACAATAGTTCATTTGAATAAGTATGTTGACAAGAGAACATAACTTAAGCAACATAATAACAATAAAGGAAATAATCTACACTTTTAAAAATGACCAAATTTACTATCTAGTTTGTTTATTCACTAATTTATTATAATTATGTAACTATAAGATTATTAGTATGTAATTATTATATAATTGTAATGTACACTTGTAAATATTAGTAATTTATTTTTGAAAATAACTGGGCATTTTTTAAACTGAAGAAACAGAAGTAGATTATAATTTTACAAGTTTCAAAAATGAAAAATAAAAAATAAGTAGCAAAAATATTCTTACAAATTAGATTATCTCCTTCAAGTTTACATGGATGGGGCTGGAAAATATTCTTCTTAGCAAAGTATCCCAAGAATGGAAGAATAAGTATCCAATTTACTCAGCCCTAGTATGAAACTAATTTATAGCTTTCATGGGAAAGCTATAACCCAATTTTAGCCCAAGAATTAAGGGGAACGGTGGGTGGAGGGAGGATGATTTGTGGGATCACGCCTATGGTTCGTCCTATAAGGGCACATGTATTTCCATTCTTAAAACACCACTTTGTTGCCTCCTGGTCACAAAATGACAGTTTTTGCTCCAACAAAGCATTAAAAGCAGGAAAAAATTTTTAAAAGAAGAAGAAAACAGAATAGCAGTGCCAGTTGTATAGATCCAAGTCTCCCACCAGATGTCTACTTAGGTTTCATTCATCTCAGCAGGATCTTAAGATGATGCCACAAGAGGCCAAAAAATTGAGAAATGGGAGGGCCACCATTGGGTTAGACCAGGACTTAACACACTACATCCCACAATCCAGAGGCTTCCTGCTCTCTGCTTCTGTAAATTAAGTTTCATTGGACCATAGCCATACACATTTTTTTTAATGTACAGATGCTTTTATGCTACATCAGCAAAGTTGCATAATCACAAGGTAAATCTCCTGACCCACAAAACCTAAAATATATACTATCTCATCTCTTATAAAAAGATATTTTCTTACCCTGGTTTAGACCAATAATGACCCACCATCTGGAGCTGACATGAGGCTATACTAAGAGCCCTGATGGCAGATATAAATACTGAGTAGGTAATCTCAATGTTTGCCACCCTGTGTGTTCTCAGGGAACATTCTCTTTATTTATTTCAAATTAATATGAGGGCACCAAGGTTTAGGTTACACGATTTTCAAATCTAAGGTCAAGTTCAAGTTGTAGTTGAGCCCTTACTCAGGGGGTGTGCTGAAGACCCTCCCCTTCTTTTCTAATTCCCCATCTGTAAAAAGGAGGTGTCCCTTGTAAATTTCTATTTACCTCCCGGACCTCTTTAGGATTCGCTGTGAAAACACATGTGAAATATTTAGCACAGCTAAATAGAAGGTTCAGTAATGTCCGCTCTCCGCGCCACTATTTACATAAAACCTGCTGTTCAGCCTTTCACTTCTCTGAACCGCCACCTGAACTGCCTTTGCCCTCACAAACTATTGAAAGTCACTTTCATTTTAAAAATTATAATGACGGAAATTGTGTGTGTCTAACAGTCTTTCTCCTGGCAGACGAAGGTAAAATGCCCTGGGAAGCACGTTCTAGATGTGTATGGACATGGCAACTGATTACATTTCTAACACCTGCAAATTGACTTAGACATATTTATTGGACATTAACTGTCATCGAATGCAAAAAACCTCTTAACTTGTTTCATATACACATTCCAGTGCCCAGTACATTACTAGAAATTTCTTTAATGAAAATTGATGTTTTTATAAGTCATCTTCCTGACACGCTACTGTTTACCAATAGCATTCCTATCAGGCCTTGGATAAATACTTCAGCAAGCCACCCTTAACCTTTAAAGGGTAAATATCTTTGCCAAACAATATTTAGCCTCATGAGACAAAGAAGGCTGCTAATATATTTTTTCTGTATTTGCACATATTCCTTCTTTCTCATAGTCAATGAGCAAATGTTACCTTAAGTGTGTCTTTCCTTGTGACATAAATGAAAAATGTATTACGAAGAGAACATTTTTAATATTAAAGAATAATCACAGAAAGTTGAACTCTTCTATGGTATGCTTTTTTTCAATGTACAACACTAATTTTCTAATATTAAAAAGACATGGAGATCTACTTTTACAACATAATTTAAAGCACACAGGAAAAAAAATGTGACATGCTGAGCGATGAAATTGAATTTTTTTTTTTTTTTGACTCTTGAAGGAGACTCACCCATTTCATTTAGGTCTTCCGTATTTTTAACTTAAGGAATAGAAATCTACAAAATATTTTGGTAAAAATCTGTGGAACTCTGCAGGGGGGCAGGGAGTAGAGTAAAATCACTTCCCTGAGTTAGATGAATAACTCATCAGCTGACTCCATCTTCATTTAGCCCCAGTGAAATAAGAACGGGGAGCCTTGCATAAAAATGATTTTTAATACACTACAATTACTCATGCTTGTTTAACAATTATAAACTACAGTTCACAGATAGTGACTGTAGACAATGAGAAAGAGTTGCCCAGTGGCGTCAGCTTGGCAGGAAGGTATTTAGAGGTGACTGTCTTTGTGTTGAAGGCAAATACTCTATTATAAGACAGGTGGCCGGGAGAAGGCAACTTCATCAGTGAAATATTGTCCTGAGCAGGAATTTTGGCATTAAAAAATACCACGATGAGCATTGCCAGATGCCAACAGAAACACTGTTATTTGGAAAATAATTCACTACATAGTCAGAAGAATTACTGTACTGGAATATTTGTCCCATCACCAATCAATGGAAACCCTTAGGAATTCTACCCTAAGGCATAAAACTAAAAAACGCGCCAAGATATCCTTGCATTGAGACATTCTGGACCATTTTTTCCCAAAGTTACCCAGGAGCTGGGGGTCTTCACATGTTTCTCCAGGCAGTTTGCATCTCTTTGGTGCTGTGAATCTGACGGCTGCTGCTCGGCTGGCAGGACCGACCATTTCATTGCAAATGTGAATCTTTTAAACTTTTTGGAAGTACTTATCTATATAAACACCATAATACTTATATAAAAGAGCTTTTGTCAATACTTGTATATTAAGCTATTGTCATCGTTCTTGAGTCTTTCCCCCACAAGCTTGAAGCACCTTCCCAGAGCTCCAGAGTCTTTCTCCTTCCCCAGCATTGCCTATGTGGGCCCCTCTCTCCCCCTGCTCTGGGCCTGTATTCCATCTTTTGTGATGTGCTATTCCTATCGGCATCCTGAAAAGTTATCCCTTGGACTGTACCAATTATAAAAGTTTAATTCGTCGACAGATCATTGATTTGTGCCTCCCAAAACAAAATGATTGCTGCTCATCAGTTTTGTCTTCCAATGGCATTTTATTATAGTCAGATTCATAACCCAAATGATAAGTCATTAGGGTGAAAAGTCAGGTAATGATGAAAGTGAATGTGTAAAATATACTGTACTAAGGGCAAGAGGACTTTCTTGACATCTCGTAAGTGATCACCCAGTGCTGTATAATCTAGCTATATTTTAAAATGCACATTTTTATGACTTCATTTAAGTATAATTTACATGTTATTAAATGAACCCACTTTAAGGGTAAATCCAGTGAGATTTAGCCAATTTACAGAGTTGCACAACCATCACCACAATCTAGTATTTACAGAAACACCATTCGTAATAGTCAAAAAGAACAAAACGAATGTAAATGGATAAACCAAAAAACAAACAAAATCTGACCTTTTTAATGAGATCACTGCAAATTTTATTGAAGTTAAATCTGATGGTTATGGTTTATTATCTGTCTATGGATTTGGGGGAGGAATTTTAAACATTTTGAAATTCTCCTTCTGAGTGAAGTTTGTACTTTAAGGAAAAGCCAAGGTTTCTGATTTTTTAATGTCACTGAAATATAGAAGATAATTTTACCATCCATATCTGCTACTTTCATTTGCATAATGAAGGCATTGTTATACTATGTAAAAGGAGTGTTTGTTCTTCTAGTAAATATTAATCCAGAGTAAGAGACTCTAGAAAATTATCTTCCAGAGTCACGAAGAAACTCAGGACTCATCCATGTGGCCATCCAATTATTTCTAGATGGAATTCTCTTTGTGCTTCATAAACTTATATGGTTCATGGCTAACAGAGAAAGAGATGAGGGAAATACATGGAGCACTTGGAAATAGGTTGATGTGTCTTATAGATCAAATTATATTAATAATAAATTATTGTAGTTACAGCATCACTAGCCCCACTCCAGGAAAATCCTGTCCAACAAACTTTAGCTAAGCAGGAAGCTTTTATCAGCTATAAAATGGGGGTCTTTCCATTAGAAGGAACAAAGATTATGATGACTATAATTATTACGTACAAATATGTGTCAAATAGCTTATATTAAAGAGGAAAAGCCCGCTGGAAAATTCTCCCCCCTAAACATGCATACCTCTGCTAGCTTTGGAGTGAAAACCAGGTGAATTGAACACTGAGTTTAATGTTATTTATATTTTGCATATCTAGTTTTAAACATTCTCAAAACTGTATTTATTTATTAGATAACATTTTACTATATTTATCAAAACTAACTAAAAGTAAGTGTACTCTTGCCAGGGAATGACATTACTCTAAATCACAGCATCTGGTTTACTTGTCTAAGTAACCTGTTTGATGGGGGTGGTGCCTGTGGCTCAAAGGAGTAGGGCGCCAGGCCTATATACCAGAGGTGGTGGGTTCAAACCCAGCCCTGGCCAAAAACTACAAAAAAGAAAAGGAAACTGTTTATTTACATATTTTGTAGTGAGGACACATTCATCTTTGCAAAGATGGTTTTACCCCTAACTACTGTTGAGTAGGGGTCGTCATTAGACATTTTATTACTAAAACATTGGTTTAAAGAGAAATTCATCTGTATTTTAAAAATCTGTTCTGTCTTCACAAGGGTACACAAAAAGCAAAAATATCAACACTGTGGCTATAAGAAGGAACAAAAATATAGGGCTCTTCTTAGAATTTAATGCCTGATGGTTTATCTTTTCTTTTTGTCATTTGTATGAAGAATTTCTAACAATTGTTTACCAATTCACCAACTTTGGAAACTACTCTGGCCAATCTCAGTCCCTAATCTCTTCCGGGTCCATAATTTTATAAAGGTCACAGGTTAAAGAGACAAGTAAGACCCCTGGAAATCCCAGCATCTCTTCGTCATCCATTTCTAGAAAAAGGCACAGATATGCCAAGACTGGAAACCACAGGCATAGTTCTGCTTAACCTTTTCCCAGAGATTTATCGGGTAATCATCTGCCATGCCCTTCCCTACTTCCCTGAGAAGGAACCCGTACATGAATTTTCACTATTTTTTTAAAATCATCTCTCTTTAATTTACCAAAAAGCATGAGAAATAACGTTAAAGGTTGGCCTAGACTGATGTATACCTCCAAAGCAAACTGCAATAAAACTCTGCCTGCTACTGAGAAAGGTAGAAACCCTTATGACTTGGAATGCTTTTAAATTACATTGTATTTTTTAGACATCACAAGGTTTCCTTGTATCAATCCTTTCCTTGGTGTCTGTCAAAACAATAGTCGCCTCATTTTGGAGACAAGCAAAGGAGAATACTTTCCCTTTAATACCTTAGAAGGGCATTTTACAAAATGCCGCCTTATCGTCAAAACTCTTTCAAAGTAAAGTTGTTTTGAATTAAGCCCAAAATTGATAGTAATAAAATACCAAGATACTTTTTTTAAAAAATGTGTTGCAGTAAATGTCTGTTAAATGCTATGTCTGGCTCCACTGTGTATTCTCTTAACCCCAGTGTTTGTGTTTTGCTTTTGTAACATAGGGTTAAAGGATGTAAGGGACAGTCTCTATGACATATTTATTGTCCGCATGTAGTAATGCTTCCACTCAGCTTTAGAGTACACTACGATTCTTCGTTAGAGAATATTAACTCAAAAATGTTTTCTAGTCACTTTTAAAAAATATTTTGGTAAACATTAAAAATTTACCTTACAAAGGATAGAGTAATAGACTCACACAATTTTGACATTCTATAATTTGTACAGATTCTGCACACAAAACCAGTGATATTTCAGGAGAAGATTGTTTTTAGTGTTCTTTGTGGATTTTATACCACCCCTCCTTTCACACTAGAAATTATTTTTATAAACAAATTGTCCTTCCTGTTTAGAGAAAATTATTCTGATTCCCTGTCGCTTGGGCCATTCCTTAAATTACATTTCTCGCTGCGGTGTTAGGTTTTCTACATGACCTCGCACTCCGGGAGCAAACATGTCTTTTATACACTAAATTATTCATAGGAATATTTACTAAGCATTATTTGTGCATAAGAAACTGTACTGAACACTGGACAAAATACAAAGATAAGCAAAACATTCTCCCATCCACCGCGGAGGCTATAATTTTTTCAAGGAGATGAGGCAGTGGCTACACAAATTCCAGAAAAGTCGATTGGTGGTAAACATCGTGTCCTTGGAACAAACCAGAGCCACAAAGAGTTCAGAAGGTTACTATCATAGTTTTTGAAAAAAAAAAATTAGTCATAATTTTTTTGTAACCCCCTATATAGATGAGATTAATGTTCAAAATCACTATTATTTACCCAATTAGGGAATGAGAATGTAAATGGGAAAAGGAAATCCTCAAAGATGCTTTCCTAGAACTAATTATGAGGGGATTGTCGTGAAAACCATTTAATAAATACACGTCTCTATTCGATTATCAGACTTACGAAATGGGAGGTTTTATAACTTCCGTTTACACTTAGTCCTAGCTCGTAAGCAAAGGTAGAACTATGAAGTCCTCACGAGGCTGCGGCTGCTCGGATGTAAAGCCACAGCAGAATTTGCAGACGTCGAAAACAAACGTCCAACACTCTCCGTCTTCCCTTCCCTCTCCCCACTCACCCCCAGAGACTTCATTCTGCCTTTATTTAATTACTGTTTCATCTTTCCTACACCACTTTCTTAAATCCCCTTATATGTCTCTTAAAATCCAATGACTGAGTATCATTTATTAAATTTCCACTAGCAGCTCTGTGCCCACGAGAAGAATCATAATCAGTATGAAACTACATCACTGACCATTTTTTAAAACAGCGTTTGCATTGAACTCCTAGAAATGTATCCTGTAAAAATCCTCATACTTGGACAAAAATATTTATAGTATACTTACACTATTGAATTTTTTAATGTGTTCAAAATTAAGAAAATGATGGAAGTTGTATGTATGTTAAGAAGAATGAGATAAATCTATGTACTGACATGGAAAGATCTTTGGGACATAGAAAAATATGCATACATACATGGAAAAGGTCTGAAGAACACTTATTAGCTTATCACCATGGCTTTTTTGGGGGGGGAATATGGGACTGAGCTTTAAAGAGGATGAAACATGACTTATTTTAACTTTACTATTTGTGTGTTGTTTGACAGTTTTCCATCAAGCATGTATTCATTGTGTCATATTTTCTAATCATAGATAAAAGACTTCATTTGGAAGAAGCCTTTTAATTTACAAATATAAATTTCACTCTATTATAGAGACGAGCTATATTCTCAATGGCTTAAAATGGAGTTGGTGAGAAAATATTTCAGATAATTGCATACAAATCCTGAAAGAATTTCAAAACAAATTCACTTTGTCACTCTAGGATTTTCTAATTCTCTGTTCCTAAGGAAAATGTTTCAACATTAATTAAGTTCAGAAATGTGGTGATTTAACATGGGGTCAAGTTAATTGGGAAAATCTGGAATCCTTTGAAAAAGATACCTACATATTGGAAAGTCACTTCTTAAAATGGGCTGTGAATTCAGGTACAAAACTTACTTCAAAGTTGTTCTCTTACAAAGTCAGGGTATAAGGGTTGGAAGAGGAATGTGTACAGAGAAGAGAATGAGAAATTATGCAGAAGAAGGTCCGGCTGTAATCTGGGGGTCTTAAAACTGCTGGATGGCCATGGGAGGGCCAATCCTTATTGTGTATTAACTGATCTGAGCCTTGAGTTACTTAAGGGGAGAGGAGCAAGTATCTTTTCTGATAGGAGAAGTCTTGACTATAGAGATGCTGGAACCAGTGGCACAGTCTTCCTTGGTGATTGTGGTTTAAGAGTAGCAGCCTCAGCCACCCGAGCAGGATAAGCATTGACTGCCTTACCATACTCATCTTGCACCATAGTAAGGACAGGGCAAAATAGAAGACGAGGCAGATTTCAATAAGGTTGTTGAAAGACCTCAAGCCCTTTGACCCCCCTCAGTGGAAATCTCGGAGAACCACCGTGAGAAGCCGTGACATGACCTGGCAGGAGCTTTGAGTAAGTTCAATATCCCAGTCGAGATTCAAAAGAAAAAAAATTTCCTGGAGTCTGAGTTTTCTTATTTCCTCATATCTTGTATTTTTTATGATCAACAAGTCATGATTAAGTAGTTAATGGCTTTTGTGTTAATTAAAATCTATCACTAAATATTACATTTCTACACCTCTCTCACCTGTTTGAAGTAGGAATAAATTACAGAATTATGCACCATAACATGGTACCATCATCAGGGAGGGGTCATTGCCTTAACTTCCAGACAAAGCATTTAGAATAACAAACCTATCTTCAAGACCAGCCATCCCTGAAGTTGTATGTGCTCAGTCTTCCACTTGACTACCACGTGGCTGCTGCGGACCCACCAGTGGCCCGTGGTCTGGGTAATCCCAGCAGTGACATATCAGATCTGGGTCAGTTCACTCTTTTGTTCGATACCTTTGCAACTGGCATAGACCTTCGCTCTCTTCATTAATGTTGCTGTTAAGATGCCCAGGCACACACAGACGCACAGAGACAAGCCCACACTTTGGGGGTGGGGGGAGAGAGAGAGGAAGAGAAACATGGTGACCATAGGCTTTGGGGAAGGTAAGATTAGCCTCATAGACTTCTGAGGAAAAGACACTTGCTTGTCTGGCTAATTCAACAAAATTTTTATTAACATTTGGCAAACAGTGGGGAAGAAAATGCTTGTGAAAAGTTCTTGCTATCTTATGAATATTTGAAATGGAAATTGTACATAAATCTATTATAGATACTCAAAACTGACCAATTTAACCAAATTTTGGTCAACTGCATGACATGGTGTGGCAGGGAGAGGTGAGCCCGCTCAAGGGCCTGCTCTCAGGTCACTATTTCAGGTGGAACTCATAGCCAGTATCCGTTACAAATAACCAAACCACTTAATAAAAATAACTAGGGGGGTTGAAATATGAATATAGTAAGCTAAGTTAGTTTCTCTTTAAGACAGGGTAGAAGAAAGCAGATTATTACAACAATAATGTAGCCTCCAATTAAAGAAGTTAGGTACCATGATCATCAAATGAAGCAAATTCCATTTTGGAACTAGGGAAAAAAGATAGTCAGGACGTGAGTGCTACTTTGCCAGAAGATAAACTATTGGCTGTGAATCGTTGTTGCAGAATCTAAAACAATCCTGGAAAGTAAAATGTAACTGCAATTGGGAATTATGAATCGACATATTTCTTAAATGACCTGTACACGGTTGCATTCAGCAAATGTCTCATAGTCACCAAACTTTTTTTCTTGCCTGTGAGACATTTTTCATCAAAAAGAGCCATTAGTTTACTCTACAGGCACCAACTCCTCAATAAAAGCCTTCTGTGGAGTCAACAGTCCAGTTTGACTCTCCATTGAGGAAAATATTACAGTATATTTTAAAGGTTGGAAGAGAGAAGAGCTAAGACAAACACCTCTCGTAGTCTCCACTTGGTTATCTGCAGTTTTAAAACCATGCTTTTAATTCGCATGAATCCTAAATTCACAAAGGAAAATTTGAGGGGGGGAGATTTTTGAGGTTGCTTTCACACTACTGTAATAAATCGGCTTTCTACACCATGGAATACTATGCAGCCCTAAAGAAAAACGGAGACTTTACCTCCTTCATGTTGACATGGATGGAACTGGAAAATGTGCTTCTTCGCAAAGTATCTCAGGAATGCAAGAAAAATTATCCAATGTACACAGCCCTTTTATGAAACTAATCTATAGCCCTCAAACGAAAGATACAACTTAATTCTAGCCCAAGAATATGGGGAGAGGAGAAGGAAGGGTGGTTGAGTGGTGAGAGGGTGACCAGAAAGATCACCTACATATCTGTCTAACAAGGGTACAAATGAACTTTTCTAGAACTAGAATACAAATGTTTTGATACAATGACTAAGCAAATGACATGAAATTTATGCTAACCAGCTTGATGAAAGTATTTCAAATTGTATATGAAAACAATATATTTTCTCCAATTTTAATATCAGGTGTATCCAGATTAAATAGAATGATTTTAAAGTTTTCTTTTTCTGTTGTCTATAAGAATTGGCACAATCCGTTTTTTTTAAATTATCTGTTACTTTCATTTATAAATATTAGTTGTCTATTTTCTTGAAACTTTGGAAAAAACAAAATAAGAAGAAGAAGTTAACTGGTCAAAATATTCTATAATAGACATACTTCTATCTGACAACTTGAATGTTACTTCCTTGCATTATTACAATTATTATGTTGCACAATTAATAATTTTGTTGCAGCAATCATCTGATTTCTTTTCTGAATGTATTTATCTTCATTCGTTCTTTATGAGGTTTTTGTTCTCAGTC
>CAUYQV010026408.1:0-35896 GCA_963574575.1 Galagoides demidoff | reverse complement strand
GCTTGAGCCCAGGAGTTGGAGGTTGCTATGAGCTGTGATGCCATGGCACTCTACCCAGGGGGATAGCTTGAGGCTCCGTCTCAAAAAAAAAAAAAAAAAGAACTATGAGATGATTAACCAAGACTAAGACTGAAAACATTTTTAATTTCAAGCACATTTACAAAGGCATAGGTTGTTCTACTCTATGGGTAGAAAAATGAAAATATAATTTACGTTAGGTGAGGTAACTATGAGGGTGTCTTTTATGTTTTAGTGGCTTTCCTTAGGCATGTGGGTATGTAGTGGATGCTTTGACTTAGAGGTTTAATTAGAGGCATAACTTTTAAGAAATGAAGAAAAGCATAGATCTCACCTTTATTTAGTGGCCCTTCTTAATTTCTAGAACTTGGTGAAAACCACTGGGCAATTTATTTACAAAAACAACAACAACGACAGATCTGTTGTGTATCAGGTGTTCTTTCTGGGTGTAAAAGATATATTTAGATGAAGGTTTCTCAAAAGCAGCACTGTTGCCATTTTGGGCCAAATAATTCTTTCTTGTAAGGGGGTTTTGAGGATTATAGCACCTTTAGCAGCATTCCTGGCCTCTACTCGCTAGATGCACCCACCTCCTCCAACCAAAAACATCACCAAATGTTAGCATATGTCTTCTTTGGGTTAAAATCATCCCCTGTTGAGAAACACTGACTTAGAAGAATGCAGTAGAACTGTGGCCCTTAAGGAGCTTACATTCTGATAATTACAACCAGCAGTTAAATATATTAAATACTTGCTGTGTCAGGCACAGTGACACATCTTGAGGCAATAAAAATCAAAGTGCTATGGAAGCACAGAGCCTGTAGTGCTTGTTTCTCTCTGTTGAGTTGGGGAGGGCTTTAAGGAAAGGGACCATTTTTGTTGGGTCTTGAAGTATGAGTAAGTATTCACCAGATGGAGAGGATGGAAGAGTATGTCTTCAGCAGAGAATAGGGCATGCATAAAGCCATGGAGGCCCTTATATTTAGAGGAACATCAGGAAATTTAGAGTAGGGGTGGCTCCTGTGGTTCGAGGAGTAGGACGCTGGCCCCATATACCAGAGGTGGTGGGTTCAAACCCGCCCCCGGCCAAAAACTGCAAAAAGAAAGAAAGGGCGATGCCTGTGGCTCAAAGGAGTAGGGTGCTGGCCACATATACTGGTGGAGGGCTTCAAACTAGCCCCTGGCTAAAAACTGCAAAAAACAAAAACAAAAAAAAAAAGTAATTTAGAGTCGCTAGAGGTTATTATGTTGTTAGTGGAGATCAAGGGTAGGAATGAAGTATGTTGTGTGAGAGTGGTAGCAAAAAGTGAAACAGGGCTTGGTGCCTGTAGCTCAGCAGCTAGGGTGCCAGCCACATACACTGGAGCTAGCAGGTTCGAATCCAGCCCAGGCCTGCCAAACAACGACAACTACAACCAAAAAATAGCCAGGCACTGTGGCGGGAACCTATGGTCCCAGCTACTTGGGAGGCTGAGGCAAGAGAATCACTTAAACCCAAGAGTTGGAGGTTGTTGTGAGCTGTGATACCAGAGTACTCTACCCAGGCTGACAGCTTGAGTCTCTGTCTCAAAAAAGGAAACAGTTTTGAATTGGAATATTTTCAGAATACAGTGTCATACCCTAAATGATGAATGTTCCATTTGGTGTCATTTTAGCAAGTACCGGAGGAGCTCCCTATGTTGGAGGTGTCACTCCTGCCCTAGAGGTATTAGCATCCTGGTAGAGCAGATAATGGATTCCCTCCTGATGCATAGCTAACGTTGCAGTTCCTTAGGGTTAGTGGCCTTTAACTACTCATGTACAAGGTCAGTTTATTGATTCAACAAATATTTACTATGTACCTACTGTGGCTATGTTAGATACTGTGGATCCAGTAGTGAACCAGATAAGATCATTGTATTCAACGAACGTACATTCTGATGAGACAGGCTATAAACAAGTAATTAATGAAATAAAATAACTTATTGTAGTAAATACCCACTGGCTTCAGGGAATTGATATTTTTAGATGTAACTGTGGGTTGTGTTTGGGGGTGGGGAGGGCATTCAACAGTTGAACTTGGCCTGGCCTTTCTTAGAGTATTCAGAGTAGATTTCCACTGAAAAGTTGCTGTTTCTGCAGTCTAAAGGTGGTAATTATTTATATGGGCTCAGGTATAAAAGGAGAGGAAAAAATGAAATTATAAAGGAAAAAATGAAATGTTCTGTTCATATTTTAGAGGGGTAACTTCATGATTAAGCTTAATTGGTATTTGGTGTTTGGTGTAAAAGTAATGCCGTCCTGGGGTGTGGTGGGACTAGGCCAAGGCAGCAATTGCGTCTGCACACCAATTTAAGCCCAGAGACATAAATCTGAGATCAAGCCAGTGGCCAGATAAACTCTGCACTTAATTTTTCTGTATTTTGTTGGGCTTTGATTTTTTTTTTTCTATTTTTAGTTGTGGTTAGTAAAAAACACATAACATTTACCACCTTAACCATTTTTAAATGTGTATTTCAGTACTGTTGAGTATAATCTAGAAATAATGTCCAGAATTTTTTCATCTTGCAAAGCTGAAACTCTATACTCGTGGAACAACTCTAGCCCCTGGTAATCAACATCCTACTTTCTATTTCTGTGGATTTGACTACTTTAGATACCTCACATAAGTAGGATCATACAGCCCAAATGGTCCTTTGCTTATGTGGTTTGACATAAGGATTTTTCTACTTTATAGTGGTCCAAAGTGACACACTTTTCAGGAAAAACTGTACTTTTAAGTTTCAGATAGCCATTTTGGTTGTTTTTTTTTTTTTTTCCACTTTCAGACAGAAAGAAACATTATATAAAATAGTCAGTACTAATTAGCTTTTGTGTTAGATGATTTTGTCCAACTCTAAGTTGATGTATTTTGAGCACATTTTAAAGTAGGCTAAGCTGTAATGTTTGGTAGGTTAGATGTACTAAATGCATTTTCAACTTATGATGGATTTATCAGAACAGAACCCCATTAAAAGTAGAGGAAAGTCTGTGTTGGTCTTTTTGTGACTGGCTTGTTTTAGTGAATATGATGTTTTCAAGGTTTATCTTTCCTACCACATTTTATTGATCTGTTTATCCATTATTGGACATTTGGGTTGCTTTTATCTCTTGGCTATTGGGAATAGTGCTGCTGTATACATGAGTATGTAAATATCTCTTCAAGACCTTGGGCTTTGATTTGTAACCTACTTGATTTATTTTCAACTTTGATCACTAGCAGAACAAATTGTAGTGTTGACCAAATTTTAGTATCTGGACATATGGTCTATCAGAAGTTAAAAGGAGATTACTTTGAGGGGTTCAGTTTTAGTTTAGGTCTTGTGAGTGAAGAGAAAGATGATTAAAGAGGAAGTTGTCTTTACTCATTCTTTTATTAATAACTAATTCAGATTTTTCTCTTGACCCTCAAAAAATACTCCTAGACTTCTGCTAAGCTATGTCTTTTACATCAGATGCATAGAACAAAGTCTGGCATGTAGCAGATGTACAATAAATATGAACGAATCAGATTCTTTTGCTTCAGATTTAGTGGAAAACAACATCAGTTCTAAGTTTGAGTGAGAATGCAATCCACTTAAAATGTAGAACACTCACTTTCTCCTCTGGTCAGGACCATAACACATGATGGTGTCTGCTTTTCTAACTGCACCTCTGCCTGTGTAATATGGACAGATGTTTTAGTATTTAGTCTGTGCCTTTCCAGAGCTCAATGTTACTTAAAACCAGACTCCCTGAGATATGTCAGAGCCTCTTAGTTGACACCTCAAAATGTCAAAACAGATTTTTAAAAATCCATTATGTTTAAACTATCTAAACATAAATAAAACTTATGAGAATATTCATAAGGTGTTGAGGTCTCTCTAAGACTGACACATAGATGGTTCCAAAAACAACTAATGGAAGTTTGCTAGATGATATTTTATGGTGTATTGGAAATAATTGGCTTCAGTCATTTTAGTCTGAGTCCTACAAAAACAATTTATCTTTCATCTCAGCTTGCCCTCGTAAAGCTTAAAATTTCTGTAATTGTCCATAAATCCAGGTGTAGTCAGCTGGGATTGAAGTTGGTTAAAAATCATACCAACATGACTCTGTATCAGAGTGATTATGTAAAATACTATATTCCTGCTCAGCAGAGCTCTGGGAACAATAAGTAACAGACTTCTTGGCATTCAGTTTTACTCCACTGGTCCTCTTTTTAAAAAAAGTGGGGAAGAGAAAGCTAACTTTGTCTTCTTGGAAAATGGTGAGGGGGATGACAATGCTGAATATTGAAAAGAAAACTGTAATCTTCCACTAACTTATTCCCTACATCCTTTTTAGTCTTCAGTTAGCTGCAATTTAATGCCCAGGTCACTTTCTTTTAATTGACAGTTTCATTTTTTTCATTCCTCAGTGCCTCCAGACTGGGTGAAGACATTTCTAACATTACAATCAAATTAGATAACCACTTAAACAAGGAGTTAGTTGGTGCTGAAAGTTGGTGGACTGTTTCAAAATATGTAGTAGTTCCTGTGCTGTATGAGCAGTCTTTGTCCAACTTTGTGTGGGCCATAGGAGGGAAGATCTTGTTTGATCTGATCAAGATGTTGATTCTTGTTCAGTAGGTTTGGAAGGGAGCTTGAGATTTTGCATTTCTTTTGAGTTTCCAGATGATGTCATTGCTGGTCACAGGACCTTACTTTGAGTAGCAAGTCTTTAAAGCACTTGTCCTTAACCCTCACTTGGATCATAGTTGCCAGGGGAGTTTTATAAAAGCATGATGCCAGAGCTCTCCTCCTTAGAGTTCTTGATTCACTTGGTCTGGGTGTTAGCTTGGGCATTTTGTTTTTCAGAAGCTTTCCAGATGATTCTGACATGTAGCCAAGGTTGAGAATCACTGCCTTTAAGAGATTTAGGATCTTGATTTTGCTGTATTGACTGACTGGGTAGGCCTGGAAAAGATTTCTCATCATAATTTGAAACTCGGATGTTCCTTACTGACACCCACTGACTTTTCTTTTTTCTTTTTCTTTTTCTTTTCTTTTTTTTTTTTTTTTTTTTTCATTTTTTAGCCAGGGCAGGGTTTTTAACCCACCACCTCCGGCATATGGGGCTGGCGCCCTCCTTCTTTGAGCCACAGGCACCGCACAGTTTTTTGGTTTTTTTGAGACAGAGTCTCTCTCTCTCTCTCTTTTTTTTTTTCTTGAGACAGAGTCTCACTATGTTGCCCTCCATAGAGTGCTCTGGCATCACAGCTCACAGCACCCTCCAATTCTCGGGCTTAAGCGATTCTCTTGCCTCAGCCTCCCAAGTAGCTGGGACTACAGGTGCCTGCCACAATGCCCGGCTATTTTTTGTTACAGTTGTCATTGCTCTTTAGCTGACTAGGGCTGGGTTTGAACCTGCTAACTTTTGGTGTATGTGGCTGGGGCTGTAACCACTGTGCTATGGGCGCCGAGCTCAGAGACAGAGTCTTACTATGTCACCCTCAGTAGAGTCCAGTGGTATCACAGCTCACAACCTCCAACTCTTGGGTTTAAGTGATTCTCCAACCTCAGCCTCCCAAGTAGCTGGGACCACAGGCACCCACCACAACACCTGGCTATTTCTTTGTTGTAGTTGTCGTTGTTTAGCAGGCCTGGGCCAGATTCAGTCCCACCTGCCTCGGTGTATGTGACTGGTGCCCTACCCACTGAGCTATGAGTGCTGAGCCCCAGTGACTTTTCTCTGGCTCCAAAATGTCATTGAATGACTTCAGACTTGAATTCATCTTGAAACTCAGCCGTTTCAGATGGTAGCATTTTTAATATAGTTCTTTGGTTGTAATCAGGAGCATGAAAATGCTGAGAGAATCTGCTCTTCTGCCTTACTGACATTACTCCTAGAAGTAGAAAAAGCTGTATGTATCAATTGTTCTTCCACTTGGATCAGCATCTGGAGGAGTTAAAATATTACTCATATCAGTTGCATGGTTGACAATAACGTTGGAAACATGAATTCAAAGCCCATTTAGTAGGTCTCAGTCTACTGATAGTGGAAGGACTCTCCTTTCCACGCTTACTGTAAACCCTTGCGACTGGAAAATTAGGGTAGGATTATAGAAAACTGGGGATTGTCAGCATTGATGAACCACACACACACTTTTCAAGATCCACTTTTCATGCTCTACCTCTTGAGATCTCAAGGTTGGGGGACATGGAAAGGTAGTTTCTCACAAAAGAAAAGGTTTGGGGAGGGGGCTTAAAGCAGAGCTTTTTTGTAAATTTCTGTCTCATTTTATACCCCTACAAGGTAGGAATGATATAATCTCTTTATCTTTGATTCTTACTTGTTGCTTTTGATTAAAGAACAGTCTCATACTGGTCTGACTAAACTGTCATTGAATGAATTCAATGACACAGTGGTTCACACTTGTAATTCCAATAATTTGGGAGGCCAAGACAAGAGGATTACTTGATGCCAGGAGTTTGAGACCAGCCTGGGCAACACAGCAAGACCCCATCTCCACAGAAAATTAGCTAGTATGATATTGTATATTTGTAGTTCTCCCTACTCAGGAGGCTGAGGTGGGAGGATTGCTTGAACCCAAGAATTGTAGGCTGCAGTGAGCTATGATTGCACCACTGCACTCTAGTATGGGTGAGACCCTATCTCTTAAAAAAAAAAAAAGTCTCAGAACTTATAAAATAATAGTTCCTTGTTCAAATTGGAGAAGGAGGCCTTTTTAATCAGCTTTGGGCTTCGGTTAAGTACTGATTGAACAGTCTTATGGAAATTATAATATTAAACGTGCACATCAAACGAGAGCACACTTGCAATTGGGTGCTGTATGTAACACCATGAGAGCCTTCCAAAATAAGCACCATACAAGATCTGCTCATTGGCATTTCTGTGTAGCATCATAATCTACTGTGATATGCCACACAAGAAGGAAGAACAATGGTTGATTTCTGTGATTAAATGTTTTAAGTAATTTCTTCAGGAACTGGCCCTAATCCAGCATCCTCTTTCCTGCTTTTCCCCTCTGCACTCAGGTTATTCATCTAAAACTTAAATAGGCTGTGTTTTTTCTTTCTCCGTGCTTTTATGCTTGCTGTTCTCACTATTAGAATAACATTCTCCTACTTTTTTAACAGGCAAATTCTTATTATCTGTTAGGTACAATTCAGGTATCACCTGCTTTGGAACATTTCAGCTTTTCTCTCCCTGCAGCCCCACATTGGTAGCTGGTTTGCCCTTCTTTGTGTTTCTTTGGGGCTTTACATGCTCAGTCCCTCTGGTATAGGATTGGGGAATATACCATTTTTATGTGACCATCTCAGACAAACTATAAGCTCTTCAAGTTAGGAATAGATTTTCCTCTTTTGCATAGTAGTAGGTAGCACACATTCATGATTAGTTGAGTTGTTTGAAGGAGAAAAATGAAAGAGGAGGAGGTAACAATAAGAATAGAATCGATATACCCTGCTGTCTCCCTTGGTGAAATTTTAATAAGTCGGACTTCTAAGTCTCTGTCACCTCAGGGTTAGTTCAGTAGAAGCGTCTTGGAAAATACTGATACCTAATTTGGAAAAAGAAAAGATGAAACTGGTATTTGCAATTTGTAGAGCTGAGTGGCAAGCAGTTTGTTGGTTTTGTTCAGAGACGTTAGATGTCTTCGTGTACATTATGTCCTAATAGTTGCTCAGTTGCTCTTTTTTCTATAATCATAAAATGGATTCTGGGGAGACTAGTAATATTTTTCCAAAATGCATATATTTGCAGTTTTCTGTTAGTCTGGGGGGGGGGAAGTTCACTTATGCTTGTTAATTACATCAAATCTCAAATATGAGCTTCTCCTTCCATAATATGATGATGCAGATTCCCAGGTGAGCATATTGGGTTTGGTGAGTCACATTTCAGACCACTTACAGAATCAATCATTTGACACCTAGTCCCAGTAGAGATTTTGCTGATTTTAGCTAATCTCTGCCTTTGCAACGTTCTTTTCATTGCAGCTCTGAAACTCAAAATTGATTTTTATTTCTAGAATTGCATCCATCATTGGGCATGTGTTTAAAAATCAGTAGTTTCAAAATAAAACAAAAAAAGGTCTTGAATGGCAAATAATTGAGCAGTATCGGTCAAAAAGCTCTTTCCTGAATCCTATCTAGGTAAAGTTTTGTGGTTCTCCCTTCGCCAGTTCTGTTTGTTAAGCATAAGTAGCAAGGCTGGGTGTGGTGGCTCACTCCTGTAACCTAGCACTCTGGGAGGCTGAGGCGAGTGGATAGCTTGAGCTCACAAGTTCAAGACCAGCCTGAGCAAAAGTGAGACTCCATCTCTACTAAAGATAGAAAAACTAAGGCAAGAGGATCGCTTGAGCCAAAGAGTCAGAGGTTGCTGTGAACTGTGACACCATGACACTCTACCCAGGACAACAGCTTGAGACTCTGTCTCAAAAAAAAAAGAAAGAAAAGAAATAAGTGGCAGATTGCTTCTAAAAGGCAGCTTAACAAATTTACCCTCACCCTTTTTTCCATACCCCCTCTTCCTCCACCCTAAAGCAACTTTTGGAGACAAAGCTATTGCTGCTGTGATGAGAAAGGAGTTGTCAGGTTAGTGCAAAGGTCATAAATGGTCACTTTCAGCTGTAGAGAACTATGGGCCCCTGTGGTCAGGTGCTGCTGGCTCTTGCCAGTCACTGAATGGCAGAAAAGTTGGCAGTTTAGGGACTGCCCCTGTGGTAGAAATCTCATTTTAATCTGTATGTTGCAGATTAGTAAACTTTCTTGGAAGGAAAAAAAGATACTAGTAATGTACCTCTATATTGAACCTGATATCGTTAGGGGCTGCCTTTTATGAAGGCTCTGTTAGCAGTTATAAAGGTTTTTTTTCTAAAACCTTTTAATTGCTTGAAGCTCTGGATAGGTTAGGTAAAGAAAATTTTTGCTCTGGGGTTTGTATTTTCTTCATTTCATCTGCCTCTCCTGCCATATTTCCTGAAGGGAGGGACTACACCAGGCAGTATTTTTCTTGCTGCCTGTTGTGCTCTGCCACCCTGTTGTCTCCATCGTTTACACACCCCTTTTGCTTATTTCAGAAAGATTTCCGAGTACAAGAACTCCCACTGGCTCGTATTAAGAAGATTATGAAACTGGATGAAGATGTGAAAGTGAGTTCACATTCCTGTTTCTTATTCAGATTGAAGCTAAAATCATGGGTAGATTATTGCTCATTCTCTAGGGCTCACAGTTTAATTAAACAAAAATATTGTTACTATCTGTTTTTATTTCCTGCCTACACTTGGTAATTGAGTTAAAATTGAACAGTTTTAGTTGTTTCCGTTTTTTAGCTCTAAAAATCAAGGATATCCTGGTTTTTTTCCAGATTTTATTAAAAAGGTGCTGAGTTTTATTATTTGAAATCAGGTGATATCACCCAGTTCTTTTCATACTGTATGTAGTATGTTTATGTGTTATCAAATCAACAGGACAGTGCCATCATCTTAGCATCTTATTACAATGTATAGTTTCTTGGTCTGCACTCTAAGAAATTTTGATGATATTATACCTTTTCTAACCTTTTGATCTGTGACTTTTTTTTTTTTTTTTGAGACAGAGTGTCACTTTGTTGCCTTCAGTAGAGTGCCATAGCCTCACAGCAACCTCCAACTCTTGGGCTTAAGCAATTCTCTTGCCTCAGCCTCCTGAGTAGTTGGGACTATAGGTCCCCGCCACAATGCCCAGCTTATTTATTATTATTATTTTTTTGGAATGGTCATTGCTGTTTTAGCTGGCCAGGT
Organism: Galagoides demidoff; assembly: GCA_963574575.1. Taxonomy (NCBI): domain Eukaryota; kingdom Metazoa; phylum Chordata; class Mammalia; order Primates; family Galagidae; genus Galagoides; species Galagoides demidoff. The sequence goes on along the minus strand of CAUYQV010026408.1, from coordinate 26,094 downwards.
TTGGGTTTGAACCTGCCATCCTCGGTATATGGGGCCGGCACCCTACCCTCTGAGCCACAGGTGCCGCCCAATCTGTGACTTTCTTTTATATGAGATACTTTTAATAAGGTTTACTTGAGGTTGGCCATTTCTGTATTCCTAGGAGTCCATCACTCTTTATAAATCTTAGGGAAAGAATAACTCTGTCTCTTCATAACTTAAAATTAATAGTCTCTTGTATTTGCACAGAAAGTTAACAGTTCATAGCAGTTTTCTCTTCTCTTAGCTCCTTTCCTCCCCACAGTGAGACTTGATAGGATAAGAATTATTAGGTTCATTTACAGATATGGAAATGAACACAAGGAGGTTAAACAACTCATGCAGAGTGATAGCAACAACATCACAGTTATCATCTACTGTTTAACTCCAGAGCTCTTCTTGTGGCTCTAGCCTGTACAGAAGTTTAGAGTCTTATTTGACCAAGAGCTTGAACTTTGAAGTTAGACACATTGAGGCAGCCTACGTTGCTTGAGAAACTGCTATGTACCAGGCCCTGTATTGGTAACATAGATTATCTCATTTGATTCTCACCATAAAACTGGAAGGTTATTCTTTTTTTCAGTATGTGAAAACCAAATCCCAAAAGGATAGGAACCTTGGGATTTTACCTAAATCTGTTTGGCTCTCAACCCCATTATCTTTCCCCCATTGGATTAGAACTTAAACTCTGCCACTTACTGGCTCCATGGCCATGGGCAAGTCGCTTCATCTTTCCTAAACACTATTTTCTTTGAAAGACTATTATGAGTGTAAGAAAGTGCCTTGCACAGGATCTGACACATGGTAGGTGCTAGGTAAGCGAGTATTCTTTCTCCCTGTTATTTACTTTGTTCCTAATTATGGATTTCCTTTGCCTTAGAATCTCTTGAGACTACCACCTCATTTTTAGACCCTTGCCCCATAGTCCCATGGCAGGCTGTGAGGCAAGAAAGAAATTGGTTTGAATGACTTGCTGGTGATTGACAGGGAGGGCCTACGTCTATTGCAGATGATCAGTGCAGAAGCTCCTGTGCTGTTTGCCAAGGCAGCCCAGATTTTTATCACTGAGTTGACTCTTCGAGCCTGGATTCATACAGAGGATAACAAGCGCCGGACTCTACAGGTAATATTGCAGACTTACATTGAGATACTGGGGCAAGCAGCTGCCTTTACCTTCTTCTCTTCTGTGGCTTTAGACCAAAGAACGTTCTTCTTAGGCCTCTGTTAAGGTGATGTGTAATTGGCATTTCCATTGTTGGGAGGCAGACATACCTTACAGTCATGGAGGTAGTATTTCCCCATCAAGAATCTTTGTTTTTTTGCAGTTTTTGGCCAGAGCCAGATTTGAACTCACCACCTCTGGTATATGGGGTGGTGCCTTATTCCTTTGAGCCACAGGCACAGCCCCCATCTAGAATCAGAGGTCAGAGTGCTGCCATTACACCATGGAACCACTCTCTCCCATCTAGAATCTTAATTTCCAAATCTCCCATGTTTTTCGCAACTCATTGAAGCCCAAGTAATAGAGGATGTACCTGTTTCCAGGTGTTAACATTTCTGGTTGAAGCCTTGAGAGATTCCGGGAAAGGGCAGTCTCACTAACTTCTATAGCCTTTTGTTCCTTGTTTGCTTTCCTGGGAATACGTTTCATCTTTTTTTTTTTTTTTAATTTTAATTCAGCAAATCAACATTCACATTCTTGTAGAACCCTGGCTCTAGAAACTCTGACCCAAATAGTCAGGTCCTAACTCTTGGAAGAAAGATCTCCCAGGTAGAAGAGGAAGGATATGACAGATACAGAACAGTGATAGTATTTTAACAACAAAGCCAAGAAAATAATTATGTTTTCTCCTCTTGTATCCCTTTAAATAATTGAAAACTGAATGTGTTTATTTAATCTACAAATATTTATTGAACACTCACAATGTACCAGGCACTGTTCTGAGGTCTGGATTAACACTACACAAAACAGACAAAATTCTCTACCCTTGGGGAGCTTGCATTTTAGTACAGCTAGCTATTACAGCATAAAGATTTATGTACTTTACTAAGTGAAAATTTTAAAGCAAGGGAAAAAAGGAAAAATATTGAACTCTGTTCAGTGATAATGCATATTAATAACGAAGTCACAAAACTTAATTTATGCTGCCTTGCAGTAAGTCTGTAGACCTAAAGAGGTCTAATTAAAGCTACCTTGAGGATCAATTCAGATTAAAAAATGATAAAACATTTGAATAGCCCTTGAAGAAAAAAGGTACACAAAAGACTAATAAGGGTGCGAGAAGGTATGTGGCATCATCGGTTATCTGGAAAATACAGATTAAAACCCCAGTAAGATACTGGGTTAGTCCTACTGAAATAACTTAAATAAAAAAGACTGATAATACCAAGTGTTTGGTGAGGAAGTGGAGTGTCTAAAACTCATATATTGCTGGTTAGAATGTAAAGTGGTACAATCACTTTGAACAATTATTTGGGACTTTCTAATAAAGTTGGCCATATCTCTATGTCCTAATCATTCCACTCCTAGCTATGTACCCGAAAGAAAAGTAGACATTGTTATATAAAAATATTCATAACAGGCAGCACCTGTAGCTCAGTGGGTAGGGCACCGGCCACATACACTCAGGCTGGCAGGTTTGAACCTGGCCTGGGCCAGCTAAACAACAATGGTAACTGCAACAAAAAAAACAGCCAGGCGTTGTGGCAGACACCTGTAATCCCAGCTACTTGGGAGGCTGAGGCAGGAGAATTGCTTAAGCCCAGGAGTTTGAGGTTGCTGTGAGCTGCGACGCCATGGCACTGTACCAAGGGTAGCATAGTGAGACTCTGTCTCCAAAAAAAAAAAAAATGTTCATAACAATCTTATTTATACTAGCCAGAAACTGGAAACAAATTTCCATCAATGTAGGAATATGTAAACAAATTCTGATATATTCATAAAATGGATGTTATGGATTTATTCAGTAATAAAAAGAAACTATTGCTTTATACAGCGTGGATGAATATCAAAGATACTATGTTAAACAAAAGAAACCAGAGGAAAAAATTACGTGTATGATGCCATACTCTGTCACCACCTGTAGTGATAGAAATCAGAGTTGTGGTTGTCTCAAATTTAGGGACAGTCAGGGCAGAGGAGGATACTGACTGGAAAGGGTTAGAGGGAACTTTCTATATTCTTATCTAGATGTTGTCTACCTGAGTGTATTCATTTGTCAGAATCCATCAAACTATGTTTTAAGATATCTGTATTTGACTGTAGATGAATAATAACTCAGTAAAATATTACTAGCATTAAAGACAAAATAAAAATTTTTGAAAGATGAATTTAAGTATATCTATGTTTCCAAATACTCTAGAACATTTTGTTGTTTTAAGGTAATTATAATTTTTCCTTTTTCTCCCTTCATTCTATCTGTAGATAAGTTGTTTAGATAGATTTGGTACAGATGACATCATCAAGAATGTGACACTATGTTGTACTCATCTTAAATGAGTCCTGGCAGTCTTAAGATGTGCTCTGCTTCACTTGGGAGGGTTTATTATCTGGCTGGTGGTTGGCAAGAAGGGTGGACTAGAGTTTTGCATTTCAGTGGCTTGGGGCCATCACAGATACAAGGGAAGGAAAAACAGAAAATTTCCATCCCTTCCTATTTTGTTTGATAAATCAACTTCTCTTAAGGTGTGGTATGGACAAGTTGCTAAGGATTTCTGTTAGTGTGTTGACTTTCCCTGCAACTTTTATTATGAAAAATTTCAAGTGTAAGCAAAATTTAAGGGAATACCAATACTACTTACCATGTAGAGTCTATCATTAACATTTACTATGCTTGTTTTACTGTCAAATATTTATCTATACCTCTATCCATCCTTCAAAGTTATCTATTTTTTTCTTTTTTCTCTCTTTAAAATAATGTTTTTAAGAAAGAGTCTCTTGCTCTGTCACCCAGGCTCGAATGCAGTGGCATGATCATAGCTCACTGCAGCCTCAAACTCCTGAGCTCAATGATTCCCCTACCGCAGCCTCCCAAATAGTGCTACCACACCCAGCCAAGTCATCTATTTTTAGTGCATTTCAGAGTTTACTTTCCCCTTTCAGTGTTTTTTCCTGTTATTCTGTGCTTTCAAATTTTCAGTGATGTACACAAATCTTTATATTTTGGTTTTTATTTAAATTTTTTAATTTTATCACTCAGGAAAAAGGAGTGGCACACTTGGGTAGAAAACACTATTAGAGCAGGCCTTGGTTTTGGTATCATTAGTCATCTGACTCCTGTGTTCTCTGCCGACCCCTGCCTCTGTTATAGTCACTTCAGACTTCTAATATTCATATCAAATGAAAGCACATTTAGGCCATAGATTTATCATTGCAATTTTGAATTGCAATAAAAATCCAAAATAAAAATCATGGCTTTATGGGAACTAACATATAGAAACAGTGACCAGAAAATGTTGCAAAAGTTACTGAATTAGGATTTCACCTAAGAAATTCAAAATTTTGAACTAAAGACAGAATATTATTTAGGGCCTAAGAGTTGTAACATTGAGTGATGCCTTGCCTTGTTAAGCACATAATACCAGAATGACCAAAAACCTGCCTGTTGAGATCTCTAGATTTGTACTAAGTTAGCTAATGGCTGATAATTTGATATTTGTGGGTAAGGCCTTGGATGAGACAGGATCAAGCAAGAATAATAGTGGTTGGAGGCTCCAACATCCTGTTTTAAACCACGAATTACTGCATTTTTTTCTTCTTTGTTGATGTTTGTCTATTCAGTCTGATCATTTGAAGTTTATGAGAGTTTGGCTATACTTACTTATTTCAACTATAGACTTGGACATGAGTATTCATTTGGCTTAAAAGTAGTCATCTTATCTTACTTGGAGGGTATAAAGCCAGGTGAACTAGTTTCTCCCCAGGCTAATTTTTCACTCTGCTTTTCTTTGTTACAGAGGAATGATATCGCCATGGCAATTACAAAATTTGATCAGTTTGACTTTCTCATCGATATTGTTCCAAGAGATGAACTGAAACCACCCAAACGTCAGGTGAGCTGGAAAGGCACCACTGTGGCTGCTGACTGAAGAGCGCTTTGCACGTGGTGTCAGATAAGCTCTTTCCCCTCTCTCTGTACAAGTCATTTGCTGTTCTTTTTACTCCTCTTCTCTAGACAAGATTCATTTAACATCTCCTTCTGTTACTCATTTATGGATACTTTTAACTCAGTGCCTCCCAAGTGGTATTTCAGTGAAAATAGACAAAATGAAAATTAAAAACTTAGCTGCAAATGGTAAAGTGAAGCACATTTCAAGGTATCTTAGGAAGTCTTATCAGACTCTTTCATCTGAGATGGGAGAATAATCCTAGGAAGTTACAGATTTTAGGTTTTTAAGAAACAGGGTCTCTGGGTGCACAGGGGTATTTGGAGTGAATGGACTTCATTTTCTCTTATTCTGTGTTGTGGTTCTCTATATAGTGCCCTGGCTGCACACTAAAATCACCTGTGAGTTTTAAAAAATATCAGTGCCCAGGCTCTACCCACTTTAGCTGAACCAGAATCTGTGTTGATGGGCCCAGGCATTAGTACTTTTGAAAGCTCCCCAGATGCTTTTAACGTGCAACCAGATTTGAGACCCACTACTTGAATTGTTTTCTAAGCAATCACAAGAAAGAATGAATATGTGTCTTCTCTCTTCTTCCTGCCCCCTCCAAACTAATTGTTTTTTCAGCACCTTGGGTGTGTGTAGCTCTAGGTTATGATTGTAAATAGCCCCCTATCTTGTATAATAGTTCATTGTTTTAGGCAGGCAGATTGCATGACTCACTAGGTATAATAGAGACACTTGGGAAATAGTGACAGAATCTCAAAGGAGCAATGCCGTGCCTTGTTCTGCTTGCTTTAACTTTGTTAATACATTTTGAAGTGTTTTTAATGAGTTATTTCATAGTATACTATCCTTAGAAATAGAGTAATTCAGGGACAGCTGTTTTCCCCATGCTGGTCCATGTTAATAATAAGACAGGCAAGGTGTAGGACAAGTGTGCATTCTAATTGGTATTTGTAATTCTGACCCTGCATGGAGGCCTTTGGATCAGCAAGCCCTTTATTACCTCCTTAGTAGAGCAGGGTGTGCCTCACTGCGTCTCCGTTCTTTCTGGGCAGTCTTTGCTACTGTAAACATCCTTGACTGGAAGCTGTAAGGTGTTCAGAGGAGCTTTCAGTCGGATGTTTACAGCGGCAGGCTGCCACGGTCGTCCCCAGCTGCACATCGGCTTTGAAGCTTTGCAGGTTTGTGCCGGCAGGCTCCTTTCCTCCTCTTGGAGTGCTTCCCTACTACTCTCTGAGAAGTCACAGTCACAAGAACTCAGACCACTTCTCTTCCTTCAGAACAGTATCATACACTTGTTTTCCTTGGTGGAATTTTTTCTCCTTGTGTCTCTCAGAAGTCCCCTTTAAAAACAAGATGGTGAGTTTTGTTAGGAAGTCAGGCTTTGCTCACTCTCACTGTGTGACCTCATTGCTCTTTGTGGGCTGAATAGACTGGCTGGAGAGAAGGGTCACATCCTATCACTTCCTCCATATTCCTCATTGCCTCTGGGTCTCTCAGGGTGATAGAGAGCTCCTTGTTCCACCCTCACTGGACTCGAAATGCTATGATCCATCTCCTTTAAAGTGTGTCTAGCTGAAACAGCTTCTTGCTGCCTGGATTTAGTTCCTGGTAGGTGTTCAAGCCATTGATTGGCATCCTATTTGGGACAGCTGCTGCTCGGCCTTTGAAAGGTTGAGATTGCCGAAAGCTGGCCTGAAATTCTAAGATAGCATTTTTAATCCTCTGTAGACATGAGTTTCCCCAAGCTCCAAATTGGCTGGCACCTCCTAAAGTCCTTTAAAATCGCCTACTCTCCAAAACTCACGCTTTCTGAAGGAGGCAGCAGTTCACTCTTGCTACTGAAGCAAATGTACTTTTTTCTACTTGGGGCTGGCTGCACAGCACTATAGTGATGGCTCTAGGATGTGATGCTGCTCATTCTCTGGCACTATTTGTCAGTCTCAGCTTCTGAAAAGATTCTAAGAGCAAGCCCTCTGGTTGGGGAGGCCACTGCTAAAGTTGAGCAAGTGCCCCATTCTGGACTGATAATGTCATTATGGAAGTGTTGGAGCATTTTGGGTGATCTTCCACTGCTGGGAAAAGGAACAAGCTAGAAATATTGAGTGGGTTTAAGGCCCTTGACTTCTCAGAGATGCTTGGGAATTTCTCTTACTCTTCAGGGAAGCAAGTAAAGACTATTTGAGAGTAGAAGGTAGTTGAGGTCTGACCTCTGCCTCACTAAAGCTATGAGTTGAAAGTTCCTGCCCATTGAAATGTCATTATCTTTTCACCCATTTCTAAACCAACCATCATTCCTTTCCTGGCTTGACCTCCATTGGCAGAAAAATTAGTCTTCACAATTTAGAAGATGCTTAGATACGCCTCCTTCCATTCCAGTGATTTGACAGCAGCCATGCCTTGACCTAAAAACACTGACCTAGGTGCCACTACTTGATGTTCTCAGTGTCATAGACACTGCCTGGTTCACATACAATCTAAGAGGACATAGTAAGCAGTGCAGGAGAAGCTCTTTACATACTGTCATAGCTTTTTGGCAAGGAGTATTTTGGTGTCTGGGAGGGGTATTGAAAGGATTTGTATTTTGTCTGGCAAAAAGACCATATTCAGTTATAGGTCAGATTTAAACAAGGGTAATTAGAGACAGAACAGTCACAAGTCAAGTCTAGGAAATGCCAGTGATTCCCTGTTCCCTGACTTCCTACAAGTGGTTCTGCGGCTCTCAGTCCTCTATATCCTCTCATTACCCAAGAGTTTTTTATGTCTGGACCTTGGTTATTTGTGTATTTTCATAAAATAAGAACGGAGAGCTCAGTGGAAAATAAAATACATTAAATCTATTTCAACATCCTTAAAAAGAGCAGTTGACCTCTGTTCTTTGTCTGAAAAGGATGCCAGTATTTTATCCCTCCACAGCCAAAACCTAGTTGCCAGGCTGACCTTTACGTATAATGGTGAGAAGTTGGAGTTGAAATGGAATTGACATTGTCACTTTTAAGTTGCTCTGTAAATTGAGACCTGGATGAAAATAAAAGGGGATTTACTTTTGCTTTTGCGTCAACATAATCATGTTGATAGGTAAAACTTTTGGGGCCTAAAGCACAGAATATTTTAACCTGGAAGATTGATGTATATTTAAGGACCTGCTTAGAAACCCAGAAAGTTACAAGTATCTCCCTCGGCTGGTGGATAGCCATCAGGGTACCTTATCATACAGAGACCCATGTTTCTCAGAGACTGGGTATTAGCAGTCCTAGTTTTAGTATCTTGGCCTTCAGTCACCAGGCAAATAAAAGAATACCCAGCCCCATTTGCAAGAGACACCAACTTATCCCCACACTATGGGCACAGAATCCTAAAAGCATAGCAGAAGAGAATTTAGGACTCTTTTCTATTGGTAATAGCTGTTGGGTTCAAGAGACTTTGTCTTACCACCAGCCTGGATTGAGATATGCCTATCTCAATCCATTCATCATTCAACAAGCACTTCTTAATTGCCTACATGAGAGTGATAGGGATAGTGGGGAGAGAGTGAGGCTTTACCCTTATAAGGTGTGTACTTTAGCAGGCCAGGCAGTTAATTTGACATACAAGTACAAAAAGTGTAATGAGGCCAGTATTGTGGAAGCACAGTTCAGGGCTTCTAACCTAATGAGAGGCATGTAGTCAGTCCCAACTTTGTAAATGTCACTTTGGGGAGCTTTGAAACAGTCCACAGAATCTCTCTCCGCCGTAAAGAAGTGTCTTTTCCTCTTTTCTGGAACCTGGCTTGGTGTCTAAAACAAGGAAGTAAATAAATTTGGCTAATATTTTTACTTAGCCGGCCCACGTGGTTGTATGTTTTTGTTGTTCTTGTCCCAGGCAGGGGCACTATGTGTCACAGGTCACTCCGGATCAGACGCCGATATCTGTGTCAGTGGTCAGGAGCCAACCAACCCTAGACCCTGTGGGCTGTAACCATGCTGTAGTGTGTGTAAACATCCTACACTCTCAGCTGTGAGCTCAAGGTGGCTGGGAGAGGGTTGTTTACTCCTTCTGCCATGGAAAACATCAGCTGAAGAAGGAGCAGTCTCTTCACTCGGCAGATCGGACAGAGTGCGACCTTTCTAGTCAGCCAAGGCAGTACCCCAGTGGAGAGCTGTCCATCAGGCCCCCTGGGTTGCGCTTCTGTGGCTAAGGACAACCAGAACCAGATGTGACGCTGGATAGACATGTCATCAGTGAACACAAAGCTTTCGACCTGCTATGAAAAGCTGGGTACTTGCCTACCAGTGCTCTCAATCCTGACATTTGATTCTGAAATTTCAGCCCAGGAAAAGTCCTATTTCCCTTTAACCTGCCCTGTCCCTCCTGAGGTGGTGGGAATAAAATAGAAGAATGCTGTCAAGTTGGGAAATGGGAGCTGGCCTGAGACACATGATGTTTGGGTAACGTCTTCCCAATGCTTGCAGTTAGCAGTGTTCTCAGATCACAGACCTTGACAGCATTTACTGACAAGCCCTGCTGGTACATGGTTTTTAGTTATAATAATTATTTGCCTGTTTGCAACTCATCACACAATGGGTGATTACTCAGTACTTAGAAAATTGGCTGTATGTTTTGTGAAGCCCATAGAATCTGTTATTTTTAGTTTGATTTAGCACAACTGGTCTCTTCAAATTCCACTTTCCTTTGGCTTCAGATGTGGAGAGCTCAGCATTCAGCAGACAACTGCACATAGCCTGTTTGGGAAAGAGTGGAAATTCACTGTGGCGGCTGCTGAGTCGGTTCTTTCCTCTTACCTGTCTCTCCTTCCACCCCACAGGAGGAGGTGCGCCAGTCTGTAACTCCTGCTGAGCCTGTCCAGTACTACTTCACGCTGGCTCAGCAGCCCACTGCCGTCCAAGTCCAGGGGCAGCAGCAAGGCCAGCAGACCACCAGCTCCACGACCACCATCCAGCCTGGGCAGATCATCATCGCACAGCCTCAGCAGGGCCAGGTGTGTGGGCTGCAGAGGATGCCCAGCCAGCAGGACAGTGCCTCCTAGGTGTGAGGTGGGGAAAGTTTGACTAGGCCAGAGAGGCGCCAACTTATGGCAGAGTCTGAGAATTGAAGTCTGGAAACCTGAGTTTTTCTCCAGATTCAGCTGTTGAGGTGAAGTGTCACTTGGTTTTTCTGGATCCCGTTTTCCTAACAGGTCAGGGGAGGAAATTCCAGTGAGCAAGATGTTGTCCAGGGTCCCCAGGAGCTTGGAAATATTAGAAGGAAAAAAAACAACTCTATAATGTCCCCATGAAGAGTAGTGGGATCTCTATAGGAGGTCTTTTAAATGGACTCCATATATTCTGTTTGTATCTAGGCCAAAATTGTAATTTGTGCCCTTAAAGGGGGAAATTGGGTGTCATTGCCAGCTTGCATACCTCTCTCCTTGTCATTTCTCTGTCCCATCATATCTGTGTCCTTCTCTTTGTACCATAGTAGAGAGGATTTTTTATTGTTGTAAGAGCAATAGCATTCATGTTTGTTGGGCTTCGTGAGAAGCTACAGAGAACTCTATAATGTGAGCTCTGAATCTAAATTCTCTGTCAATCATTAATTTATTTCTTCATCAAACACTAAACATCCTCTGTGGGTAAAGTCCTGTGCTGTATATTGGGGATACAAGCATGAATAAAACAGTCCTTATTTTCAGGAATTCACAGTCCAGTTGGAGGATACAAATACTGAAAGGTTTACCACCATGGTGGAAAGTGTAAGGCATACTCTTAGGATTATGTATAGGGAGTTAGGGGAGCTTAACAAAAGGAGAACTTAACAAAGATGTGAGGGAGGCGGTAGAAGAGGAGGTGGTCAGAGAATGTTCCTGAAAGAAATAATAAGGCCTTCCTCCTAATATAGTGGAAGATAATCAAATAAAATATGAAAGGATGGTATTGCCAGTAGAGGGCATAACACAGAGACTTAGCCTTGAGAAACAGGTCCAGAAAGTGGTAGAAAAGTAGAGTCAGCACAGGGGGACATATAGGCAAGTCCGAATAGATAGACAAGGAATACATCCTGGATAGCCTTATGTCTTTTATTATGGAGCTGGGTTTGCCTAGGAAAAAAAAAGGAGGTAGCGGTAGATCTGAATATTAATTATGATGTTAGTATTTATCCTTTGTTTATTTATTTCCATATAACAACATTGAGTGCTTGCTATATGATAGACACAGTGCTAGGCAGGAGGCGCTTAAAGATGATTGTAGCTCAGTTCCTGCTTCAGGGTGTTTACTGCACCCTGATGCCTAAGGGACCTTTGGGTAGTGCTTGTGCATTTACAACGGTGAAAGCTTTACCTGCCAAAGGCTTTATTATTCCTTTACAGAGTGAACTTCAAAGGAGACAGCCAAGGGCTGGCTCTGATTGGCTGAACATTCTGAGAAGCTCATGGCTATTGTGCCTTGACAGCAGGGCACATCATATGTGATTTGACAGCTGCCATGCTAACACAAGCCTTCATTTTCCTAAAATGATTTAGAAATACCTTGGAAATCCTCTTGGGAAAATTGGGTTAATATAGTACAATGATGAGATGGCAGCCTGCATTTTTTTTTTTTTCTTAATCAGCAAGAATTTCATCTGTCCTCTGCTAACCCAGAGCATGCTCTGATGCTCTGCTGGGAGCTTATAAGGCTTGTGAACATGGTGAAGTTAGATCCTCCCAGCATCTCTTGCCTGTCACTGTCCTGCTGCTTCAGGGTGTTATGCTGTCACACCTCTCTGGACCTGAGATGTTTTGAGTATAATATCTTTTACAGGATAGAATAGATATAAAAGCAGAGTAAGGAATGTGTGTTTTGGTAAAGTGAATCCTGTGGTTTTTGTCATAAATTGGAAACTCACTCCTGGAGGTTTGGTAATAGTCTTGAGTTGAAAATTATCGTCTAAGAATCTATAGTGCATCTTACAAGGGTACGTGTGAAATTTACTAAGTGTAGACTATAAATATCTTAACACAATAACTAAGAAATTGCTCTGAAGGCCATGTTAACCAGTTTGATGAAAATATTTCAAATTGTACATAAAACCAGCACATTGTACCCCATGATTGCATTAATGTACACAGCTATGATTTAATAAAAAAAAAGAAAAGAAAATTATCGTACAAGAATGGAAGAGATGTTTCCTGTGGTTCTAGACTACTGCATATACTTTTACTTAGAACACTCTTGTCTTTCTTTCCCATCCTTTTGCAGTTTACAGTAATAGTTATTTCTCCTTATCTAGTGATCCCTGAATCGCATCCATAGTTCCCAGAACACACTCCCTCCCCTTATAACGGTAGGTACGTAATTGTAATATTTAGTAGACCTATGCAGTCTGAAGTAAGAACATCAGAATAGCAACTTTAGTTGAAGTCCGTGATTCATTGAGACTCTCAGAGTCATCTTATTGAGATTAGTCTTAATTCAGAGTGGGGAGAGATCATGTCCCACTGGGGTTCCTAGTATAGGTATAGTTTTTTAACCCTTTGTGGAGGGCTCAGAAAGGAATCATCTAGTATTGGAGGCATTGTTCCCACCAAACTGTTTGAATGCCTGTTGTTCACAGTCAAAAGGTTAAAAGGCTCCACCTGCCTCCCATCACTACCACCACCAGATGAGCCTAATATGCTGGCATCAGCTGCTCTGGCTAATCTGTAAGTCATTTCTAGGGCTGAAGTTTTGAGATTTGAAGGAACAATTAAACGTTTTGACAAGTTCATGTCTTTACCATCTCTCAAAAGAGCACATTCCACCAAGTGTATGTGAAAGAGAATCGACCAAACTTTATACATTGGACCGAAATATCATAAATCTGAGATGGCCATTTCTATAAAGTTTTTGCTTTATTAAATTCTTTTGATCTGGGGTTAGGCTTAGTTAAAAATCTGGTGGGTCTTAACAGTTTACTCTCCTGTGGGAAAGCCATTCTTGGTCCAGAGCAGTCACCTGGCCAGTGTGGGCAGGAGTCTCTCTGCTGCTTGAATGGGGGGGTGAAAGCCTTGCACACAGGCCAGCCTCAGAGATATGTCCAGGTGCTTTATTCTCCTTTTTGAGTCTTACATGTGTAAGAAGGCGCCCAGGACTCTAAACTTATTAAATTCATACTGACCCAACTTTCCATTTAATTTTGCCCTCTAAAAATTCACCTGCTCCAGACTTGACTTTTGCTATTTCTCAAGGGGATTATCGTTGGTGCTTTTGTTTTTTTTCTGTACTATATGTGCCTTACCATCCCTGAAGAGACTGGGAAAGTTGCAGCATTTGAGGTGTAGAGATAATGTTTGGGTCCCAGGCAAATGCTTTCTATTATGAGCCCAAAAATCTGCTTGGTTTTCCCATCATTCATTTCAGAGAGTAACTTCAGTAATGCTGTACACTAGCGGTTCTCAATTGTATTAAAGGGTTGTGGCATTAGGAAGGTTGAGAACCACTGCTTTAAACCCAGAGGACTCTATGGGTTGAGTATTACAATTAAGGGTGAGATGAGTTTCAGCATCGATGGAGGGAGTTGCTCTGGTTAACTGCTCATTATTAACCCCTTGGTAATCTTACGGGCTCTGAGACAGAGCTCATGCAGCTTTCTCCTGACTCTTCCTTGTAGACCACACCTGTGACCATGCAAGTTGGAGAAGGTCAGCAGGTGCAGATTGTCCAGGCCCAGCCTCAGGGTCAAGCGCAGCAGGCCCAGAGTAGCAGTGGACAGACCATGCAGGTGATGCAACAGATCATCACAAACACAGGAGAGATCCAGCAGATCCCGGTAAGCCCTGTCCTAGATGTGTGCCTCTGTTCATAGCTTTGTAAAGGGAAATACTTACAGAATTACAATTTTGTGTGTGTGTGTGTTGTTTTAACCCATATTCTCATTACCACCCCCACAACTTGCTTTACTACATCTTCTCCTGCTTTCCTTTAATCCAGGTTCAGGTTCACCACTGTAGGTAGCTCCTCTGTATTTCCCCTTTCTCCAGCTATGCAAAGAAATCATTGTAACCAGTATCCTGTGCCAAGGCTCAAAGGCCCTGTGAGGCAGTCCTGTCTTTTGATTAGCAGAGAATGAGAGGGAGGTGTATAGGGAAGGCCATAAATACACTTGTTGCATATTCATGAGTCAGTTCCCAGTGGAGCCTGCTGCAAAGTGTATTTTTGGCTTTCATTTAACTTATCCATTCCTTCACTGTGGACTGCTGCTTCCTGTGTGCCTTGAGGGATTTCATTTCTTAGGTTAGCTGGCTTTTTTACTTGTATTTGTTCTTTCGTAAAAATATATCCTTGTCTTAACACTTGTAGTTTATATATCGGTCATATTGCCACCAGAAACTGGAAAGTGGGTAAATTGGAGGGATCCTTCTATTTCCTGCCCCTTACCCTTCCTATTGTAAATGAAATGTACGCAGGTAGAGAAACTCATTTGGACGTAGCTGATCACTTCCTCTTTGAAAAAAGCTTGAACAGTATCTTCGGCTCAGTTTAAGAACTGTAATAGACTAAAAGAGCATAGGAAAGTATAGTGTGTCTCTTGCATATACACTTGATACACACCAACTCCAGGTGACAGAGCACTGTCTTGCCTTATGGTTTCAGCTACTAACCCCAAGACCTCTTGAATGGTTCTCATTTTTGCATGTGAAAGCACATGCATTTAAGCCAGAGAAGAGTTCCTGCTTTGCAGAAACTTCAGCCCTTTGAGGCACAGAGCTTTAGCCCAGAAGATGTGTGGCGGAATTTCCATCATTCACTGGTCTCAAAGACACCTTCTGTAGGAGTCTGCATTTCTAGACATTTCAGGCATCTCATTAGAGTGCGTGTAATAGTGATGACCTTCAGGAAGGAAACTAGTTCCATTAGAAAACCCAAGGAGTAGGCTTATTTACTTGGTATTTAATGTAAATAAGCTATGAGAATCACCAGGTAGGCCTGTCCTATCATAGAAGACTTGAGGGGCAGAGCATCAGCAGATACCTTGACCTAAGCCTAAAAGGAAAGCTTTTTGTTTCTTTTGAAGAACGGCTTGGAACTATTTGGCTCACAGCTTTTCAGTCACATTGGGTTTCTGCAAAGAGCTCTTCCCAGCTAGAAAATGTTAAATCCCTGTGGCTGTCAGTACACCTTCTCCCACTCCTGGGACGGGGCTTTATCTTTGATCCTGTGATCCTTGCCTGGAGTTCTGGTGACTCTTGGGACCAGGCACCATCACTGTCAACAGATGAGGTTTTCCCAGGTGTCCACTCAGCTACCTTTATCCCCACAAGCAACTTGGCATTTTGCCTAGAAGCTGCATTACAGGATTTGTGTGGGGAACTCAGGCTTGGCACCACAGCTTCCCAGCAACTCCTCTTGGCATATTCTCAGGAAAGAGATGACTGCAGGTCACAGTACTGTAGCTGTACCTCGTTTGAACCAGATTCCTAATGGGTTTAGATTTTGTGTTTCTCTATCTTGCCTCAAGTGGACTATTCTGGAATAGTCAAATAAGAACTTCAGTGTTAATTTTTCATTGGTAATTTAAATCCTTTGAGGTTGGAAGTTTCAGAGAAGCAGTTTGATTTAACACTGCACGCAGGAGTGCAGCTTCATCCCATTAGCATTTTCCTCATGGAAGTAAGATTCCTGTGATAAAGTCAGCTCTTGAAGGCTATGGGGAAATTTGCTTCAGGGCAAAGAGGCAAGACTTGCCTATCAGCCACAGGAAGCTCCCCCTCTCTTGCAACAAAGACAGGCTAGGTGGCCAGGGATGGTGGTTTTGAGGACCTCCAGATGGAGCCAGCCAGATCTGCCCATGATTGCAGAACCTCTTTGATTCCGCTAAATCTAGGGTGTGAACGTCTGCAGTCCTCTGCTAATTAATTATCTCTGCCAAGCCACAGTTTCTGTCATCTAACTGCTTTGGTCCTCTGTTCATCCCCAGCTTCGAGCACTAATACTTTCATGGTACACTGGAGCGTTGAGAGCCTGTGTTAAGACTTTTAGCACACAATTAAATGCAGCATGTGGTATTATTATATTATCTGAGATTTAATCGGAAGCATGAGGGACTCTAAGGCACTTTTGTAGCTTTGGTTTCCCATGATGGGGTTTTCTGTGAAAGGTTTATTGATTCTGCTGTCTCTTGGGAGGTGTTCGGCCAGAAACTGGTGCTGAACACCAAGGTTCCTAAAAGTCCCGCAAAGGCCCATTGGTCCTGGCTCTTGGCGACAGAGATAGTAAAGCAGGCCAGCCTTCTCCAAGATGTGCAGCATGGGGCTGGGCAGCAGAAGGGCTATGGTACGGAATGATGGCCAGAGTGATCGGCTCCTGGTGGACGCTGGAACTCCTCATAGTATTGAGAAGTATGGAGTTGGAGGGGTGGAGACTCAGATTTAAGGTACAAGAAAATTCTGATAATGTCAGTCTTTGATGTATATTCCTAAAATAAACTGATCAAACAGCTGAGAGTCAGCAATGATGAGCATACAGCTGTGCTGTTCTCATGAAAGTGACAAGATCTGGGAGTTTTTCCCAAAGTCCATTCAGAACTTATCTTCTTCTGTGTTGTATGACTTGTGGGTGGGAATATTGTATTTTTGTCTGCTTTGACCTCTGTTTAAAAGGGACTTTTCTTAGGGTAGGCTTCTTTGGAGGCTTTGAGGGGTAGGGGAAGTCACCATCTGATCATGGAAAGTTTGCCTGGTTGAGATTGTGCTATTTCTTATGGCTTCTTTGTCTCTGCCCCTGCCCTAGGTACAGCTCAATGCTGGCCAGCTGCAGTATATCCGCTTAGCCCAGCCTGTATCAGGCACCCAAGTCGTGCAGGGACAGATCCAGACACTTGCCACCAATGCCCAGCAGGTATGTGCCCCAGAGACACAAGGCTTGAGTTGGTGGAGACCAGCAGCAGCTGGCTTCTGGCTTGAAAGAAATGCATAGTACACAATTCTCTTGCCACCTCATGCTTCAGCACACCCTTTAGATCTATTTTGTACTCCGAGGGACAGATGGGGGCGGGGTAGTTGGAAGTTTGGATTTAAAGTGTGTCTCTTACATCTTGTTCTCAAGGGACAAAGAAATGTAAGCCAGAAAGGCTTCAAGGGTGCCTGAGGAAGTCTAATACGAGTGCAGTAAGCATTGATAGACTGCCTAATCTTTAGGCTGAGTTTCCATCTTTAAATTCAGGTAGCTGTTATGTTTGGCACCTCCTATGCCTTTTGGGGAAAGCTTACTTAGATTTTACCCTGACCTCCTCATGTGTCCCTAACTGGAAAATTTGCCCCCTTCCTTCCTATGCCCTACAGTTTGAAGGCTGCCAGTCACAAAGGCTGAGGGGGCTTCCTTCCTAGGCCCCTGTGTATTGAGGGACATGGGCGTCACTGGCAGAAGATGAGGGAAGCTGGTCAAGGGGAGGCATTGTTAATGGATTCTTTTGCCTCAGACCCAAAAAAAGCAGCGATCGTTTAAGAGCTGGACCCATCTGGCCCAGTTGCATTTCTGGTGATGTATCTATTGACAGTGGTGACAGAGCTGAGTTTATAGAGCAGGTCTCCAAAGATCTCATTTGGGAAGATATGAGGAATGAGCCAAAAGCAAGACCTCTGAATTCCATATTGTCTCTGGGATAATTAAAGGGCCCTTTCCGTATTCACTCCCTGGCCTGCCTTAAGGACTTAGGCTTTGGGTGTTTTTTTGTTTCTTTTTGAGACAGAGCCTCAAGCTGTCACTGTGGGTAGAGTACTATGGCATCACAGCTCACAGCAACTTCAAACTCTTGGGCTTAAGCAATTATCTTGCCTCAACCTCCCACGTATCTGGGACTACAGGCACCTACCACAATGCCCAGTGATTTTTTGGTTGTAGTTGTCATTGTTTGGTGGGCCTAGGTTGGATTCAAAACTGCCAGCTCTGGTGTATGGGGCTGGCACCTTAGCTGCATGAGCTATAGGTGCTGAGCCGACTTGAGCTTTTCTATAGGGCTCACTGATACTGATTCACATCTTAACACTGGTCACCACCACCCCCTTTCTTTTTATTTGTAAGATTCTTCCCTAGGATCCAAAAAATGTTTCATGGTATGGGAGTGGGAGAAAATCAAGAGGAAGGGTTCTTAGTTTCTCAGAGGTCAGTTTTGGAAACAGAACCAAAGTCAGAAAGTGGGGAAAGAAGAGGGAAAGGGAAGGAGGAGGTACCTGAGGGCACTTAAAATCTCCATAACAACAGGTTGTAATTGAGAGACCTGGCACTTAGTAGGTGTTCAATAAATGATTGTTTAATGAATGCTGAAAAAAATAATACGTAAATGGAATTTAAAGGTAAATGCAATTTTCTTTTCAGCTGATAGAGTAGCCATCCTCTGATACAGGACAACCTTCTTATCTATGAGAAGTATTTTCCATTTCTCTTAGGCTCATTTATTCTGAAGATGTTTCTTGAGTACTTAACTTTGCATAGAGTATGTAAAGACAAAATCTGGCTCCTGCCCTCAAGCAGCTTATAGACTGCTGGAAGGAGAAGGACTCAAAGTAAGGAACAATAGTAAGAAATTGTCATTAAGCCCTCCCAGACCTGTCCCCTTTCTCACTCCTCACAGCCTCAGAGGTAGGCCTGCAGGGCTTGTTTTTGGCTATCATTAGAACACTTGAGAGGACAGTCCTTACGTTGCAGGTTGGCTGTGATGATTCCAGGAGATGGTGCACAGACACATGCCAGTCAAATGTTCCATAGATGAACACGTGTGTACCTTCTAGTCCTCTTTCTGGTTTACCAAGCTGCTCTCCACAGTTGTCACTTTATGATGCAGTTCTACGTGTCAGTAAATTTATTTTAAAATCCCCCCATAACATTTTAAGTACATGAGATAAATGTTTGCCCCATCTCTCCCCCTTCCTCCCCTCCCTGGCCCAGAGATCTGTACATTACCTCTCTCGGAAAAAGTACTTCACAGGTTTGCCATGAGGACTGCCAGGGCCAGTGCCACTTGCTCGCCAGGGTGTTTCATATTCCGTTCACATAATCTAGCTGATAAGGGTTTGGTTTGGAGCCCACCTTCCAAGTACAAAATGGACCACTTACCACTTCACCCAGCATTTTGCAGTGTGCCTTTCACTGGCTGAAAGACTCTTAGGACATCTACCCCAAACCATAGCCTCTAGGAGCTAGGTGTTCTGTTTGATCCTCAGACCTTGGGGTGAGTGAGTGGTTGGGGGAGTAGGGAGACCTGAGAGAGATCCTATGTGGCGCCAACTCTGTCAGTAGCCATCAGTGCTAGGAGATTGGGAATGACCTTTGCTGTCCTACTACTCATCCAGCACTTCTGTCTTACTTGATCTTTGTGACTCTTTCCTGGATGATGGGCTAATGAACCCAGACCCTTGCAGCTGACATGTCTACTCTGCCATCTTGATTCCTACAGATTACACAGACAGAGGTCCAGCAAGGACAGCAGCAGTTCAGCCAGTTCACAGATGGACAGGTAGGGTACCCATCCTGGGCAAGGGCAGAGGGTGAGGAGTTGGGGGTTAGGTAGCAGGTAGAATCTGGGTTTGGATGGTCAGGGCAACTGTCCTGTACTAACAATGAGTGGACAGAAATTGTTCAAACAAGAACAGTCTAAATCATGGCACCTATCCTTTAGATTTATAGTCTTGTGGGAACTAAAAATAGCCTTAGCCATATAGCCCAAACTACCACTTTACAGATGAGTAAACTGAGCCCTAGAGATGGGAAATGTCTTGTCTATATCCACGCATCTGCTCACTGCAGAGCCAGGACTAGAATGTGAGTTTTCCTGTTTCACTCTCTAGGACTGGTTTTTCTCTGAGCCATGATGCTTTTTTAATATGATGGGCTAGTTGAAATGCAGAGAACCTGTGACCACCCAAGCTCTCTCGGTACATATGATTCAGTAATATTAGACCCAAGGAAGGCATCTTCCCTTTTCCGTCCTGCTTGCCCCTCACAGCACAGTCCCAGAACCACTGAGTACATGATAGGATGACACACCCAAACTGGTGCTATATGCTGCCCAAAAGAGAGCGGTGCTAGCGTAAGGACTCACTCTGGCTATGCCAGCACTATGTGCTAGGCCTCTGTGCTAGAGTTTCTGTAGAGGTCTTGGGCTTTTTTAATTTTATGCTTTTTTGAGACAGAGTCTTACTCTGTCACTCCACCTTGAGTGCTATGTCATTATCATAGGCTCATAGCAACCTCAAACTCCTGGGTTCAAGTGATCCTCCTGCTTCATCCTCCCGATTAGCTGGGACTACAGGCATATACTACCATTCCCAGCTAATTTTTAAAATTTTTGGTACAGATGGGGATCTCGCTCTTGCTCAAACCCCTGACCTCAAGCAATTATCCCACCTCAGCCTCCCAGGGTGCTAGGATTTCAGGCAGGAGCCACCATACCTGGCCAGATCTTGGCTTTTTTTTTTCTTTTGGGGACACCTGGGAAATCAAGTGGCCAGTTGACTGTAAGCTTCCTAAGTGGCTGTGTGAGCTTCCTCTCCACCCCTCATAGGTGTTGGCTGTACTAAGTGTTTAATATCAGGCCACCTCCTTAGCTGGGCCCATGTAAGAAATGCAGGTTCAGTACAGCTTCAGTGTGAGCCAGATACTCTGAGGAAAGGAGGAGAGGGGGGTAACCCTACTGCCCCTGCCGGTGAGGATTACCAAAAGTTGGGGAAATGCTGACTTCCAAGCTGCTGGTACAGTGGTTCGAATTGCTTATGTTTGTCACAGAGGAACAGCGTGCAGCAAGCTCGAGTCTCTGAGCTAACGGGAGAGGCAGAGCCCAGAGAAGTGAAATCCACAGGAAATTCAACTCCTTGCACCTCTTCCCTGCCCACCACACACACCCCCTCACACCGGGCTGGTGCCTCCTGTGTCTGCTGCTCCCAACCCCAGCAGAGCTCCACATCCCCTCCTCCCTCGGACGCCTTGCAGTGGGTGGTGGTTGAGGTATCTGGGACCCCCAGCCAGCTCGAGGCCCATAGGGAGCTGCATACCCCTCTCCCAGGGGTGACCTCACTCTCTCCTCTCCACCCCTCGCAGCAGCTCTACCAGATCCAGCAAGTCACCATGCCTGCGGGCCAGGACCTCGCACAGCCCATGTTCATCCAGTCAGCCAACCAGCCCTCCGACGGGCAGGCCCCTCAGGTGACCGGCGACTGAGGGCCTGAGCTGGCAAGGCCAAGGACACCCAACACAAATTTTTGCCATACAGCCCCAGGCGATGGGCACAGCCTCCCTCCCCAGAGGACCCGGCCGACCTCAGCGCCTCCTGCAGGCTAGGACACTGGTGCACTACGCCCCACGTCTGGGGGCTGAGATTCTCCAGCAGAAAGATGCAATATTTTTTGTTTCCCTTTTTCCATTTTTTTTCTCTAAGGAATCAATATTTCAGTATGTTGAGCTGTGTGTCCAATGCTATGAAATGAAAATATTAAATAACATATTTATGGCATTTTCTTGAAGAGTGTGGTTGAAGAAATATTTCTCTTTTTGTTTTTCCTTTTTGGTTCTCACTGCCACTTCTTTTTAGGAGCAAATCTCCCTGGGGTGTACCATACGGTGTTTCCTAACTCTTGGAACAGCTGCTACCCCCAAGATTTGCCGCATTGTTCTGCCCTCAGAGTGAATTAGGTGAATGTACCTTCTTTTTCGCTAGTGGTCCTCTCTCCACCCCCTGCTCTCCCCCTAGACCTCTCTGTATTTGTATCCAAAGGCCATGGCAACATTCCTTGTGTTTAAGAGATGAACTCATTCCCCCGTGGAGAATGGATGGTTTCATCCCATACGCTTCTCTCCCAGGGACCCAAGGAGACTAGAACTCTGTGTATTTGCTGCCTTTCCCCCCTTTATTTTTTAAATTCATTAAAAATTGTGCTAGTCTCCTTTGCTGCATGGACTTCAAACTGCATGAAATGCAATAAATCTCATTTTAGATAATTAGAGTCTGGGTTTCTGTGTCATGGGGCCACTTTGCTTGGCAAAGGTGTGGAAATCTTCATTTGTCTCACGTTGGGTAACTGGGAAGTTGTGCTGAGGGGATGACCAAAGCTAAAGTAATGTACGTTGCGTATGTGATTCAAACTAAGATCCTCAGTCAATTTTAAAGTAAACTTCATCACATAATGATTGCCGCTCATAGGGGCTACCTGCCTGACTTACTGCACTATCTCATGTGTATCAGCTTGAACTATGTCCTGCTGGTTGAGCCTAAATCTGGCTCAGTGCTGCAAACAAGAAATAGGAACATCCCTCCAGTCCTGTTTGGCACAGGCTGGCCCTCTTGAGTTGTCTGCTGTGGCCCTCCTCATTACTAAAGGCTTGACAATGGCCATGGAGAGTAGCCTAGGCCCCTTGTCAGACAGCAAATCAGAGGGGTCTATAGCCAAGGCCTGCTTCTGGTAAGTGAAGCATGGGGAATAGAAAGAGCATTATATTTCTTTATTGGCCATAGAGGCCAGTCCTACAATATGTCATCCTTACAATAAGAATGAGGCCTCTTGTCATACTGAACAGGGTGCCAGAAAAAGTAGCTGTTGACTTCCTGTAAAACCCTGAGCAACTCCCTTGTCTTGGGAATGTCTCAAGGGGCAATGTGGGAACAAGGAGAGAAAAGGATTATATTTGATGATTTCAAGTCTGAGCCTGATTCTCTCACCAAATATCTCCCATTCTAAACCATAGGGGTAGGACATGGATTGGTTTTCAAGACTGAGTAAAGATTTGGGTAACACCGCTGCCCTGTGTTTTTTCTTCTTCCCAAGAGATGACCCAAATCGCTTGGATCTACTTCAGGTCTGTCTGGTCAGCTCTGCCCTTTACTCTCCAGTTTGGGGGTCTTACTGACAGTCTTTTCAATGCCGGTGGTTTATAAAGTAGTTGGTCATTTATTTCATTTTACTAAAGTATACCTTACCTCATTCTACAATAAAAATTGAGATGGCTTAGAATGACAACATAACACATGCACTAATAAAAGAAGAGGTGGGGCCTATATATCAGTCGGCAAGGGCGCCGGTCACATACACCTAGGGTGGCAGGTTCGACAGGTTCGAACCCGGCCCAGGTCTGCTAAGCAACAATAACAACTGCACCCAAAAAAGAGCTGGGCATTGTGGCTGGCACCTGTAGTCCCAGCTACTTGGGAGGCTGAGGCAAGAGAATCACTTATGCCCAGGATTTGGAGGTTGCTGTGAGCTGTGATGTCACAGCAGGGTGACAGCTTGAGACTGTCTCCAAAAATAATAATAATAATAAAACACAAATTAGAATTAGGAATAATATAGTTGAATAGGAAATCAGGATCACAGAAAACTAGAACACAAATATGATGGAAATAAAGACTCATTTAGTTGTTAGAATTGTTTGACCTTGACCTTTCTGGCCACCAAAGCAAAAAGAGTTGGGACCAGGTGGGGGCTTCACACTGTAAAAGAGAAACGTTTTACAAAGGCAGACTTTTTAGTTTTGAGATTTGAGTACATGGTAGCCTCCCAGTGTCATCAAGGTAGGTAAAGCAAGTGATAGTGACCATGGGAAGTTGGTAGGACAGCCCCCACATCCTTCTAATTCTTCCTATATTCAGTTATCTTCATTCTAGCTCTGAACTTTTCTGTAAAAGAGGTCTTCTGGCCTTCCCAACTGTCCTGTACCCAAACACATCTTGGTGAGACCTCATATAGTAAGCAAGTTTACAGTAACCGTGTGCCCAGCCTCAACTGCAGAGATCACAAAAGTGAGGTGCACTCTGTCCCACCTTCCTTCCCTTTGACTTGTCCTGAAAACCCAGACCTGATTGCAATTTCAGGCCAATCAGTGGTCCCCATTTTCCCATAGATTTCCATTCTTGTTTTGGAGATAGTTCTAATAGTTGTGATTGGCAAGTATTTTCCCTGCTGAACACTTTCACTTTAAATTGCCGTGCCAGCAGGGCCCATCTTGGTGTAAACAAACCCTTTAGTGCAGCCCAAGAGAGCCCCTATCTAATACCCAGCACGATCCCCTTACATCCGGAGCACTCTTTAAACATTTTTCCTAGCACTTGCAGCATCCGTCCTGATGATCTTCAGAATGACCCTGCAGGAGACAGGAAGAGGGATCATGATCTCTGGTGTTTGAGAAGGAGTCATGGGAGGCCTAGTGAAGTTCAGTGACTTGCCCAAGGTCACTTCATGAATGAGGAGTGGAGCTGAAACCAAAACACTAATCTGACAACCCCACTCCCTGCTCCATGCATACACATTTGCTTTTGGGCCAAAAAGGAGTGTGTGTGAGTGTGTGTGTAAAAAAGAACAAGGCTTTACTAAATGTGAATTGTCTCCTTTTACTCAGCTTCCCTGAACCAGCTGGCCCACCCCTGAAGATATAGAGAATAAATAAAGCAATTGGGTCTGGTCTGGGGATAGCTGATAGTTGGGATAACTTTCTGGGGGGCTGATGTTGGAGACTGGACACCCCTGGAATTAAGAGCAAGGACTTGGCTGTTTTCCTTGCTGCTCAGATCCGCCAAGGCCACAAGGGGGCAGCATGCATCCCTCACCCAAGCTTCTGGGAGGGAGGTGCCTTGTCCACCCTTATCCTAACCTAAGACACTTCTAGGAACTAATGGCGTTATGATATGACTGTCCCCTTTCTCAATGGGACTAGATCCTTAGCCCCCTTCCTGATCAGACCCTCACACTTTAAGAGGAGAGGCCTCCCCAAGATAACAGGGCTGAAACACTACCCTCTCCAGAGTATTGGTAGATGGTTAGATTTTAAGGACTTTCTGGAAGCCCAAGTTCATTCAAGGTCCTTCTTATCTCTCCAGCTTTATTTCTTCCCACTCTCTTCTCCCCACCACCCCCTCATTCTGTGTTCCTGTCACACACAATTACTCACTGGTTCCTGAACTCACCTCCATGTTTTCAGACAGTGCTGGCCACAATGCCTGGAATGCCCTTTTCTTTTTTTCACTTATTGATCTCCTATACGTCCATCAATGCCCAATTTAAATAACCCTTGCTGAGAAACTTCTAATTCCTGGGGAAGAGTCAGCCAAGACCTCACCATTTACAATCTCTACTATTAGAGTTCACATAAACAATCATTCAGCAAATGTTTCTTCGACAACTTCTGTGTGTCAGACATTGTTTTGTAAACACTGTGAATGAATACTGCTTAAAATAAGTATAATGAGGTCCCTGATATCATGAACTGATATTGGCTTCTGGGCTGGGGGTGGGAGACATAGACAATAAACAGAAGACCAAGTTAGGCTGAAGAAACCCTCTATTCCTCTGTTACAATTTTCTGGCTTGGGTCTTCCTCACACGTGGTCCTCCTTCAGTTCAGGGTTGTCTCTGTGCCTTTGGAGCCCAGCACAGAGCCAAGAGGGTAATAGTAACTGGTAAGTGAGTGAATGAACATGCATCTATCCCTGCAGCCACACTGCACACACTCCCAGCTCTGCACATCTCATCTGCTATCACCTGACTTTTCTTGTTCAATTTTTTTGTTGTTGTTGAGTTCTGATAATGTGCTAGGCAGGTTGTTAAATGGAGATTATCCTTTTAAGAAATTTCTGTATGGGAAAATACTGCTAAAGCTTAGTACCTAAATGGCTACTCATTTCATCTTCACATCCTCATTAGGTAGATATCCTTTCCATTTTATAAGCAAGAAAGTGAGGCTCAAAGAGGTTAAGAAAGTACCCAAGGGCACCAGCTGGTTGAGCCCCTTCGCGGACCTTGTCCCCTCCATGATTCTTTTCCTATAAAGAATGAAAGTTGTGGGTGGCACCTGTGGCTCAGTGAGTAGGGTGCCGGCCCCATATACCCAGGGTGGCAGGTTCAAACCCAGCCCCTGCAACAACAACAAAAAAATAGCCAGGCATTGTGGCGGGCACCTGTAGTCCCAGCTACTCAGGAGGCTGAGGCAGGAGAATTGCCTAAGTATAGGAGTTGGCGGTTGCTATGAGCTGTGACGCCATGGCACTTGA
>CAUYQV010026405.1:0-11823 GCA_963574575.1 Galagoides demidoff | reverse complement strand
GTGGCTGTCCAATTTTCCCAGCAACATTTATTGACTAGAATTTCCTTTCCCCAGTGTATGTTTTTGTGTGCTTTGTCAAAGATAAGTTGATTGTAGCTATATGGTTTTATTTCTGTGTTCTCTATTTTCTTCCACTGGTGTATGTTTCTTTTAATTGTACCTGACCATTTTGATTACTATAGCTTTCTAGTATAATTTGAAGTCAGGTGATAGGATTCTTTCAGATTTGTTCTTTTTATGTAGAATTGCTTTAGCTATATGGTATCTTTTGTGATTCTAAAGGAAGCCTAGAATTATTTTGTCTATATCTGTGAAATAAGAGGTTGGCATTTTGATGGAAATTGCATTAAAGCTGTAAATCACTCTGGGCATTATGGACATTTTTTTGATGTTGATTCTGCCAATCTATGAGCCAAAGGATATTTTTTCCATTTCTTTGCATCCTTTTTAATTGCTTTTACCAGTTTTTTTAGTTCTAATAAAGATCTTTCACCTTCTTTTTCAAGTAACTTCCCATGTATTTTCTTATATTTTCTGTTTTTCTTTTTTTTCTTTCTTTATTCCTTATACATACATATATTTATATATACATGGTGGTTTTTTTGTTTGTTTGTTTGTTTTTTCTGAGACAGATTCTTTCTCTGTCCCTGGACTAGTGTGCAGTTGCATTGTCTCATAGCCCATGGCAACCTCAAACTCCTGAACTCAAGTGATCCTCTGCCTCAGCCTTCCAAGTTGCTGGGACCATAGGGCACAATATCACGTTCAGATGATTTTTGTATTTTTGTAGAGATATAAGTTCTCACTCCTACCCAGGCTGGTCCTAAACTTCCGGCCTCAACCAGTCTTCCTGTGTCCCAGATTGCTGCGGTTACCTGTATTAGCCACCATGCCTGGGCGCCAGGTGTTTTATTTTCTGTGCAGCTTTTGGGAGAGTCCTTGATTTCACTCTCTGCTTGACTGTTATTTGTATACAGAGATACTACTGATTTATGTTCATGAATTTTCTAACCTGACACTTTATTGAATTTATTTATTAATTCTAGGTGTCTTTTGATGCAGTCTTAAGGGTTTTCTAGACACAAAATCATATCTTCTGGAAATAGGGATAGTTCCATATTACTCTGAATGATTATTTATTCTGTTACTCTTTTTTCTTTTTGCATCTTTGACTGACTATATTAGTCAATAGCTTAGCCTTAGGCTCTGAGATTCTTCTGCTTAATCTACTCTGTTATTAAAGTTTTCTGCTGTATTCTGTAATTCCCTAAATGACTTTAAATTTGTTTATATCTTCTTTTTTGTTTTCGCTCTCTATAGTGAGTTTGTCATATTTTTCATTCATGTCTTAAACTGTTGTTTTGTTCTTTTGTGTTAGTTTTTGACTTTCTCCTCAAGTTAGCCATCCATATTGTGATTTCCATTTCTGACATTTCAGCAATTTCCTTTTGGTTGGGTACATTGCTGTGGATGTATAATGATCCTTTAGGAGTGTCAAACTAGCTTGCTATTCATGTTGCCAACATTCTTTCACTAGTTTCTTTTCATCTGAAACATTTCCTCTTAGCCCAAGCCTGATAGGTTTGCAGTGCACCTGTTCCCCTTTGCTGGGAACTCTCCTAATTAGTGAGAAGGAGGAGAAGTCAATAGATAGGGCTTTTGTCTTCTACTCTGGTGACTAATCTGAGCAGAGAGGGAGAGATGCCCTGAGAGCCTGGCACACAGGTATTCTCCTGTATAATCCCATTCCTCTGTGGTTGTCACAGACCAAGCTGGAGCTAGAGGATATTTATTCAGATTAGTTGGTTAGTCTTTAGCTTTCTGTTGAAATCTCAGGCAGGGGCTTGTCAAATCAATTTCCATGAGGTGGGTCATGACCTTGACTGGTTCTTGGGCCAGTTACAAGACCTTAGTGTGTGAGTTCCTAGACATGTTACAAGCCTACTGTCAGTGGCAGAGTAGGTCGCAGAAATTTGGAAGGTATCTGTGTGGGTCATGGGACCTTGGCAAGTGCAGCATTTCTGAATCTCTTTCCACTCTGTCTTCTCATCACTTTCTCCGCTACGGGGTCTATGAGAACACTTGCTGTAGCATTTGAGGACCACAGAGATAATACAGGATAATCATCCATTGCAAAATCTTTAATTTAATCACATGTATAGTTAAGCCCTTTTTTCAAATAAGATAGTAGATATAGGTTCGAGGCATTAAGACCTGAAATTTTGGAGAATTGTTTTTCAACCTACTACAGCTCCATGTAAACATTTGTATGTAATTATTCATAGAAATTTTATTTATAATAGCCAGACTTGGAAATGGGTGAGTGCCCTTCCATAACTTAATAAACACACAAGTGGTAGTATATGGTAATTTAGTGGAATTCAGTGGGAATGTTCTGTATAAAAACAAAATACATTTTTGAAATATGCAACAAGGATCAATTTCAAATTATCTTGAGTCACAGAGGCAGATACATAATATTACATAATGAATATTTGTTTGATTTCTGCAAAACATCAGGAAAAATAAATGTAAGCTACAATGAAAGAAAGCAGATCCATGTTCGCTTGAGGCTGGGAGTAAGGAGTTGGGATCAAATAGGAAGAGACATAAGAGAACATTCTGTAATGATGAAAGTGTAACACATCTTGATGTGGTGGTGGTGACATGGGTGTGTACACATGTCAAAACTAATCAAACTCTACACTTAACATGTGTGCACATCATGGTATATGAATTAAATCTCAGTGAAGTTGGTTTCAGATATAGATTTAAACCTCTGGGATTTGCTTATTTCTAAAACTAACTTCAAAATTTAAAAATATCTGAAACCACATTATCAAAGGATCAACATAGAAAGTTTTCCTCATGAAAAATTTTTAAAAATATTTATCTATCTTTATTACTTGCTATTATTTAATTTTTCCTGCACATTCTTTATTCATTTTAAACTTATTGTGAGAAAAGTGAGGAATACATTTTTCTCTATAGCCATCTAGCTTTCCCCCAAGCATTAAATAATCAATTTTTGTTTTATTTGTTTGAAATGACACCCTCATGACAACTAATTTCCCAGATACACTTCATTCTACCTTTGTGTTTCTTATTTTGTCCTGTTTATTTGCATACTTAATTTCCTTTGCTATTTTTTTGCATAACTTTTTAATATGCATTTTAGCTTTAAGAACATTTTTGTGTCTAAGAGGCCAGGGCCCTTCTCATTACTTTTCTCTTTCTGATAACAGTGTTTCTTAACTTAACAGAAGTCTGCATGACTTCTGTCATCTAATTAAAGACAAACAAAAACAAATACAAATTTACATTTCTCTGACAATCAGGGATGATGGCTGTGCTTTCAAATCTTTGTTAGCCATTTCTCTGCCTCCCCCAGAGAAGATGCTGTTCATCTTTCCTGCCTAGTGGTTGATGGGATTGTTTGTTTTTATTTTGTTGATTAATTTGAGTTCTCTGTAGATTCTAATGATCAACCCTTTGTCAGATTCACAGCCTGCAGATACCTTTTCCCATTCTGAAGATTATCTTTCTTCTTTATTTGTTGTGTCCTTAGCTGTGTAGAAGCTTTTCAGCTTAATTAAGTCCCTTTTGTTAATTTTTGTTTTTGCAATGGCTGCTGCAGTCTTTGTCTCCCCAAGATATTACTAACTCCAGTGAGAATAGACCACATAACCAAGTCTCAAAGCTGCAGATGTTGGCATGGATTTAATAAGAATTGAACACTTTTACACTGTCAGTAGGATGGCAAACTATTACTATGTTTTTGGAAGGAAGTATGGAGAATCTTCAGAGAACTCAAATTAGACTTCCCATTTGATCTTGCAATTTCATTACTAGACATCAATCCAGACCAAAAATAAATAAATAAATAAATAAATCATTTTATCATAAGTAAGATCGCACTGGACTGTTTATCACAGATTAGTTTATAATTGCCAAAATGTGGAAACAACCTAAATGCCCACCAACCTAGGGATGGATTAACAAGCTGCAGTATATGTATACCATGGAATACTATTCAGCCATTAGAAAAGATGAAGACTTTAGATCTTTTGTATTAATGTGGATGGAGTTGAAACACATTCTTCTTAGTAAAGTATCACAAGAATGGAGAAGCAGGAATCCCATGTACTCAGATCTAATATGAAGGCAGTGGATGATCTAATCCATACCCACGTAAGAGAAAACTCAAATGAATTCAAGGTGGGGGCAAGGGAATGATGAGCAGTGAGAGGGGAGGTGGGAAGGGATATGGGTTAGATTTTATAGAACACCTCTTGGGGACGGGACACAATTATAAGAGGGACTTTACCTAACAAATACAAACGAAGTAGCCTCATTCTTTTTACCCTCAATTAACCTGAAACTATATAAATATATGTACACACACACACACATATAAATATAGTTGAGTCAGAGAACACGTATATATGAATGCATATATCTATGTGCTGTAGCTCAGTGCCTAGGGCGCCAGCCACATATACCGGAGCTGGTGGGTTCGATCCCAGCCTGGGCCTGCCAAACACCAGTGACAATTACAACAAAAAAATAGCCAGACTTTTGTGGCAGATGCCTGTTGTCCCAGCTACTGGGGAGGCTGAGGCAAGAGAATCGCTTAAGCCCAGTGGTTGAAGGTTGCTGTGAGCTGTGATGCTATGATACTCTACCAAGAGTGAAATGGAGAAACTGTCTCAAAAGAAAGAAAGAAAGAAAACAAAAGAAAAGAATAGAAAAATATATATATATACACATACACATACACATACAAAAACAAAATGAAAGCTTTTGTAACTGGATCCTGGTTGAAATAACATCTAGTGCATAAATTAATTTAGGTACAGAATATCTTACAATGTAGAGGCTTCCAAAGTCACTCAAGCATTTACAACATTTCTTACAATGTTGAGTCTTCTTATAAAGTCAGTCTTCCAAAGTTACTCAAGCATTTACAATGTTTCTTACAATGTTGAGTGTTCTTATAAATTCAGCCTTCCCCAGGTACTCAAACATTTACAAAATACCTTACAATGTTCAGTCTTCTTATAAAGTTAACCTTCCAAAGGTACTCAAACATTCTTTTGCATCCCTTCCTCTGTAATTTGTTTTATAAAGACATTTCTGATCTTACAATGATTACTTACACCTCCTGGGGGTTATGCACTTTAATTATGTGAAGTAATTGTCTTATTTCACATATTTCATCTTATGAGCCCCTTGTCCAGCCCAGAAACCTGCTTCTCCTTCAACTTCTGTGAGGACATCCTATGAGATCCTATATCCATCAGACATATATCTTTCTACAGACTGAGGAATAACATATTCACTGATTAGCCAAGGATTTCTCCCCGACAGAACTTGACTCCCCAACATATCAATTCACAACCCTCCATCTCTTCAAATACCTTAGAGAGAATTGAGATTGCTAGAAAAGATGCCTAGAAGAAGTCAGTGCTTCACTTTTAAATTATTGAATGAATTGTTAAATATATACAGTACAAAACAATTTGAACCCAACCTTTTTCCTGCGATAGGAAGACTTAAGAGTCATTCTTAGACTCAAGATTGACTGAGGTGGTATTGGAGAAACCAGTCCTCATTCCCGGTTTCTGTGGATGATGACAGATGGGGAAGATGACAAGCTCCTCAGAGAAGTCCTGGTGTCTGAGAGGCAGAGCAGGAGGTGAAGTGTGGGGGCAAGGGCAGTGAGGTGTTTGTACATCCAGGTTGAGGGCACCTGTTACATCCTCAGCCTCTTGGTACTTACTTGTCTGCTGTGTACCGAACCCATTTTAATAAAGCCTTCTTAGCATTTCCTTGCATCTTGGTGGCCACGTTCTGTTTACTGGGTGGGCTGGCTGTCTCACAGTTCACTATGCTATCCACAGATGATGTGCTGCTGGACAGAGACTGGACCTGAGGCAGGTTACTGGCCATCTCCTTGATGTGTTAAGAGTTAACAAGCAGCAAAAACACAAGACCCATCTCTGATCTTTCTTCCCCAGACATATCTTTTTTCTAACTGCAAATGTTAATATCCATAAGACCCCTGACAAAATGTGAACTCTTAAAAGGTGTGGTTGATGTCTATATCTTAGTCCCCTTTGTACTCACCACTGCACCTCTAGCTTCATCTTGCACACAGTAGTAAAGACCCTTTGAATACATGAAAAATTAAGAAAATAAAGTGATTAGAACAATTATTGTAGATGGAATGGCACATTCATTTCTGCCCTTTGTGTCTAATAGGATCTTAGAATTTCTCCCTTCCAAAAACAAAACAAAATTCTCCTGAGTTCCTTCAGAATGTGTATGTCATCTCCATTGTGATGTACCCACTTTTTAGCTTGGGCACCTCTGTTGGAGTTCTTTAGGGTGAGAGGTTCCAGGAACCTTTTCAGGAGAGAAGCAGAAATTCCCAATGTAGGTGGAAGTCTACTATGTTGAGGACAAATGCCAAAGGTGTGGTGAATGGAGGTGTTATTGAAACATCTTCTGCTCTTTCTCTCCATAATGTCACATCAGCTAAAAAAGAAACTGTCAAATTTCTTTAACTTTTTATGACAGAATCTGCTGAAATCTCTATAACCAATCCTTTTGACTGCTATGTTGTGTGACTTCTCCAGAATTTTCTTTATATCTAATACAGCACACACACAGTACAAATTTCTAAAATATATGCTAATAATCATACAATTAATGCATTACATAGAGGACAGATTGTTTCTTTTTATTTGTATATAATTTTTTATGTGTTGAGTATAACTTGAATTTCTTACCCCACACAGTGACTACATTATTAACTTATTATAGAAGCTAAAGATCTTGTGCCCAATTTGTGAGGAAAAATGATTTTTATAATTATCTTCTGTCCTAAAAACGATGTTTTACAGTAGGTTTGTGAAGCACAAATGTGTTTGTTTATTTGTTTCTTTAACCATCCATCCCTTGCAAAATTTTATTGAACATTCAATAAGTTCTCAGTAGCCTTAGGAGGGTAGGATGGGCTATAGAGAGACATCCAAAGAGACTGAAGAATTTCCAGGAGCCAGAAAAAGGATGGTGTCTCATTTCATAGAGAAAGCCAGAGCAGAAGCTGTGGAACAGTAGTTCTCAAAGTGTTGTCTCCAAGGCAGCAGCAAACACATTACCTGGGAACTTCTTAAAAATGTAGATCTGAGATGTCACCTCAGACCCACTGAGCCAGAAACTAGGGAAATGAAGTCATGGAATCTTTTAACAAAAGCTCCAGGTAATTCTGATACACATTAGTGTTTGAGAACCCTGGACTAAACAATTTTTCTTGGCCCATGTAATCTGAAAAAGTTTGATTCTGAAAGACAGAGACTTTTATAGACTGAATTGTGATTTTTGTCTCTCCAAAATTTATGTTGAAGACTTAACTCCCAATGTATTTGGAAAAATGGACTTTTCCTGAGGTAGTTAAGCTTAGTGAGGCCATCAGAGCAGGACCCTAATCCAGTAAGGCTTGTGGCCTTGAAATAAGGAAGAGACACCAGAGACTCTCTCAAGCTCACACAGAGGAAATGCCAAGTGAGGAGACAGGGATGGTAGCTGTCGACAAGCCAGGAAGGGAGGCCTCCCCAGAACCTGATCCTGACAGCAACTTGATCTTGAAGTTCTTGACTCCAGAAGTGTGAGAAAAGAAGTTCCTGTTATTTCAGACACCCAGTCTGTGGTATTTGTTATGGCAGCCCAAGCAGACAAATGTGTGGCATACAGATGATTCAAAATTTATATGAATGGTTTTGAAATAAATTCTAAAAATTTCAATAAAAATCTACATTACAAGCTTCTCTCAATAAATTTGGAAACCTAACAAATAACCCATAACCACTGTCCACCAGCTGCTTCCTATAGTGTGGTGTGTGTTAGTCAGATTGTTCTCTACAGTAACATAGGGAGCCAGCAACTCGCCTTACTTCATACATAGTTTAAACAACTTAAAATAAGCAATTACATGTCAATAAAAATTCAGATCAATGCCTTTTTCTGATAAATTGGAAAATCCAGTTTCACTGTCCTTGGATTTCATTAAGGTAACTCTGGTTGAAACTGAGTATTTGCCCTCTTCTTCAAGACAGGGCACAAGGCTGTTCCATGCTCCTGTTACCAGACTTAGCCTCCATCTCACCTCATCCCTCCACATCACCCTTCTGGACCCCCTGGGAATATGAATTTACATTCCATGTCTGCACTATGCTGGTCCATGGTATGCTCCCTGCCTCACTGTTTAGAACGGTCCACCTGACCCTTCAGTAGACAAAGACACTTATAGAAGGTCGTATTAGATCCCTGCACCAGAGACACACTGACACACTTCTCATCAGATTCCAACATAGGTATTTTGCATTAGCTGATCAAACAAGGTTAAAAATAAACACAGTGATAGGATTTCCCAGTAAAATGTGGAAATATCCTGAAAAACTCTCAAAGTCCTGTTCAATAAGGCTTCATTCAGTTTTCTATGAAAAACTAACGATGGGCAGGTAGAAGAAAGATCAAACCTTCAGTAAGAATGAGATTAAAGTGACCTGGACATACTGTCCAATGTCATTTAGGAAGCTAATATTGTTTTCTCCACCCTCCTAATGACTGGAATCTCTCTGGGGTGTGAAGTTTGCCAACTGACTGGAATATGTACTGATTCATTGCATTACCAACTTCTTACCATGTAAATTACATGAGAGCCAGAGTCTAAATTTTCTTTTTTGTATACTTTCCAGAGTTCCTTTGTTATAGAAAACTCAGTTATATATTTGTGAAGTAAATGAATTGGTGTAGTGCATATACTCTGAGAAGGCAAGAATTGGATCATTCTATTTCCCAGAAGCATCTATTTCTGTTTCTAAAGCTGCTTTTGGTATTGTCAGGCACAGATTTCCTAAATTTTCACAAATTGGAAAAGGCTAAATATGAGAGGATTGGTGTGCCCTTTTAGAGGGAAATACAGCAATATCTAACAAAATTTCAAGCACATTTACCTTCTAACATAGCAATCAGACTTTAAGAAATTTACTTTTTGATTAAAAATTTCTTTTGTTCTTTAGCATCTCTTTCTGATTCTGATTCATTCTTATAATTTTTCAAACTCTACACTTTCTTTCTTTAAATTTTCTTTTTTTTTCTTTAAATTTTCTTTAAATAACCAGGAATACAGATTTTTTACTCATATTTTACATTTATAATAGCACCTTCCACTATTAACTTTGGACAAAGTATTAAAGAAACAAAGGGAAGGAAACCAAGGAAGAAGTAGACAGAAATATGACCTGGATTTCTAGGTGTGGATGATGTTACAGGAAGGCTGGTTTCTTTTCAAGCTGAGCCGGTAGAGATCAAGAAACTGTAAGTCAGTGTGACCCCAAATGGAAGAAGGCTAACTCTGGTGTTCAACCCCCACAGTCGCCATCCTAGTCCTCCCAAGGCAGCTTTGTTTCCATTTCCCTAGAGTGTACCTCTCTAATTACCATTCCCCTGGCATCCAGGAATTTCAGAATTCACTAGAGAGTGAGGATCAACAATCTTGTATGTAATCCTTCAATTTAAGGCCCTATATTTAGGCTCTTCCACAATTTTGCTCTTGGCTCTAGTGTTTCCAAATTCCTGACAAATATTACTCTTGAGTAATCAGGAAATATCAATCAGAATTGGCAGAAATTCTCAGGAATATCCAAAATTGTAAGTTGTTTTATATTTTTCATAACACTTTATATACATGTTTGATAATAATAACAACAATGTAAATTTTTCTGTGATAGGACTATTTTAAGAATTTCAAAGGTTTTCTGTAAACAAACAACAGAATAGTAAATCTGTAATTTCTTCTTATTGTATATTGATATATTGTGATGAAATATCTTTCAATAACATGCAAGAATGATTGACTCCCAATACAGATATTTGCCAGTAGAAAAAGTTGAGGGAAAGAAATGCCACATGTTGGAATTTCCTTTTCTTGCTTTTGACTTTACATCAGTGGTGTCATGGGCTGAACTGAGTTGACCTCAATTCCTGTGTGGATACCCTTAAACTTCAGAATGTGTCCATAGAAGGTTACCATATTGGGAGATAAAGTCTTTAAAGAAGAATGTTCTTCATCCAACATAACGGACATCCTTGTAAAAGGAAATGTGGACATGGATACACAGTCCATGTAACATACAGGCCTGAGAGACAGGCCTTCAAGAAACCAGCTCTGCAGATGGCAGACTTCTAGCTTTCAGAGTTGTGAGGAAGTAATTTTCTGCTGACTAAGTCCCCTGGTCAGTAGTTCTTTGTCATGATAACCCTACCCGTCAATACCAGAGGATTCCTCCAAACAAGTAGCATTTCTGTGTTCACTGTTCAGCTTTATTTCTTGCATTCCTGATTTATCAATGATTTTTCTTGGGATTCATGATTTGTTACAGTGTATAAATTCCTCCCCCCTCAAAATGCCAGGAAATAATATCCCCAAAGAAAGAATAATCACTTGTACTTGTCAAATCTGAGCTTCCCTGTAGGAGAGTTATTTGCTGCCGACCATCCACATTCATTCCCACTGGCCATCTCCTCCCCAAAGTGTATTGCAATTTCTTGACCACTAATGCCTTCCTTTTCCTTATTTTGGCTACACGGGATAGTATTTCCTTACTCTTCCCATTAAGTTCATAATATTTGAGGAGAAAGGGAGACACATTCACGGCCTCAGTCTGCCATCTTGAACCTGAAAATATTTTGTAATATTATTATTATTATTTTCTTTTTGGTAGATTTTATGTGTATCTACTGAAGTCTAAGAAAGAGAAAAAATATTCTTGTCGGGTCTGTAAGGAATAATTTCAAACATAATTTTGGAGTGTATTAATCCTAGTCTCATTTTGAACTCAGGTGGGCAAGAATATGTCTTTATTTTTTAATAACTGAAATTAATTTGTATCTGAACCCCTTATATAGCAAAAAATAATAATTTAAATAAATCTATAATCATCTTAGTCAATTCAGGGTTACTCTTGTGAATTCAAGTTTTGAGACTTCTTTTCTCCCTAGGATTACAGTGAAGTCCCAAGAAACATTGTATTTCAGTGGTTTGCTGTGTCAACCTGGCCTAGAGGAATGAATGCTAAACTTATACTTCATGCTGATTTTTGTCTTCATCAGTCTAGTCCAGATTCTTATCATTTCATCCCTAGATGAAGTTAATGGTTTACACATCCGTTTCCCTTTTTGTGGGATCAGTACCACATGACCACAATTACTACACGACTGCTGGAGTAGTGATGTCCCAGAGTAGACACTGAGCACTCAAAAATTCCACACATGGGCCTGTGTGATTCAGCAAGTAGTCTGAACACACACACACAGTCATGTTTGCATGTTTCTGGGAAGAGGTCTTTCATTTCCATTAACTTTTTAAAATCATGTTAGACTGCTTAATTTGCCCCATTTTTCTAATTCACCTCATTCATCATTGCACTCTTCAGATGAGAATCTTATTTTCCTAATTACTTACTTTCCCACTCATATAGCAAAGTTTCTCATTTTTTTTATTAAATGATAGCTATGTACATTAATGCAATCATGGGGTACAGTGTGGTGTTTTCATATACAATTTGAAATGTTTTCATCAAACTGGTTAGCATAGCCTTTATGTCATTTTCTTCATTATTGTGTTAAGACATTCATATTCTACTCTTAGAAAGATTCACTTGTACCCTTGTAAGATAAACCATAGAAGTGATCCCTCCAATCACCCTCCCTCCACCCATCCCCCCCTTAACTTTCTCATCATCCATCACTTAAAAC
>CAUYQV010026404.1:0-13682 GCA_963574575.1 Galagoides demidoff | reverse complement strand
TTCTTGCTAATACGTTTGAGTTCTCTGTGGATTCTGGTTATTAAACCTTTGTCGGAGACATAACCTGCAAATATCTTCTCCCATTCTGAGGGCTGTCTACTTGCTCTCCTTACTGTGTTCTTGTGCCTGGTCTTTTAGTAGTAAGAATGTGTATCCTGGGGTGATTCAAAACATAAGGTACTCAATGGATGCACAGCCTACACTACACAACTGATGCCTCCTCTCAAAACACAGTTGGCATTCTTCAGAGGCAAGTCTTGCTGGGTGAGAGAAAAACTGAAATTCATCTAGATTATCCAGGTATTGACACACTCAATAGTCGAAAATAGCAAAAATGTTTTCTTGCTCATACTAGTATAAGTCAGGTGATAGATGTGGTTGAATGGGAATAATAAATATTTCAAAATATATTTCAAAAACAATCTAATCTACCACAATGTTTCTACTAATTCTTCATATTTTATTTTAAAAATTTGTTCAAAAGTTCTTCCCTAATATTCCATGCACTGGGAAACCAGCCTTTAAAACTCTCATGGCATCATATACTTTCACTTTGTAACATTACCTTAGTTTATATTTATATATTAATTTTAGACATTATTGAATTGGTCTCTGTTTCTGACACTAGAAAGTAAACTCAGTCAGCACAAGTATATTTTAATTCATTTTAATATGCATACTGCATAGGACTATGCCTGGCACATGGGGTCATCCAACAAATATTTAATTTAAAACGATTAAATTAGTATTTTCTGTTTATAGAAAATATGGTTTCTCAAATATCTGGAGCCAGATATAAATGCTAATCTTGAAATTCATTCTTCTATCCAATGACATCATTTGAGCATCAACTGTGTCAATCCATGAGATACTAAATCCATATGAGACTCATGTATAGATTCTAAATTCCAGGTTGAAGTGATTGAGTTATCCAAGATCTCTAGTCTCATGGAGATCATATTTGTGGACAAAGAGATAATCAATAAATAAGCCATTCAAAGATCAAACTCAGGTATGAATGGTATTAAGAAGAAAAGTAAGTAGGTAGGGTGAGAGAGGGTGCTGGATTAGGGTGGCTACTTTGGGTTCTGGTGGTTAAAGAAAGTATCTCTGAGGAAGTGACTTATGCTAGAAAATCTAGAGTCAGTTCATTCCAGGTTCAGTTTATAGAATACCCAAAGACACTGTGATAGGCACCAATTTAGTATGTGGTGGGAATTAGCATGAGGAGGTGAAATTCAAGAATATACTTGAAGGGTATGAGCCATGTCAGTCAACACAGAGAGCTGGTCATATTTTCAGTAATAAGTCGAGCCACTTCATCTTTTAAAATTGGAAGGTGATGATATGATTTGGGTACTGAGAAGGTCATCCTGCCTGGCACAGGGGAGGTGGAGTTAGGAGGCTGTTGCCAGGCAAGAGGTGATGGTAGGTCTGGAAAGCAGCGTGAAAGACCACAGAGAGGCTACTGCCCTGTGTCAGACTGAAGTGGGGGCACCTGAGCTTCCATCCCACTAAACCTTAAGACACACAACTTCACTTTGTGGAAACCAAATGAGGCTCCTGTGGACACGTGCTTCCGGGAAGCAGCTGAATAGGGAAACTTGTCCTCCATGCCCTTTTTCCCTCAAGGCTACTCTGCAGATGGGTCTGGGACACCTTGGGTTAGGAACTATTAGGTAGGACCCATGGGGCTCAGACGCAGCCCTTTCTGGGTCTCAGCTCACTACAGATTGAAGGGATTAAAGGCTCTGAAATGTTCACTTTAAAGTAAATATATAGGCAGACCTCCCTCCTCAATGTATGAAATCATTAAACACAGAAGTGCTTTGATTGATTATAATGGGAGGGGAGGCCTGGGCTCATTTATCCCAAGACCTCATTCCCAAATCAGCCCCTATGCACACTTGTGGAACACCAGGTCTGGGAGCAAAGATTGACATTTGCTCCTTTGACTCGACCTGAAGTTTATAAGACAGAAACAGAAGGACAAGATCACAAGGGTTTGCATCTGTAGCATGCGGACCAGAAACATGACCCAACCTTCTCAAATCCCCCTTAGCAATAACAATTGTGATTTCCATCCAACCATCAACTTTTACACTGCACTTAGTAGGGGCCTCGTGCTGACCTAGAAATTGAGCTTTAGTTATTTTATCTAAATTATAAAAGTACTCAGCACAAAACTTATTTGTGAATTTTAATATGTAAGAGTAGAGTAGGCAAAGTCAGCATTCTGCAGAGAATAGGTTGTGATCACTAGTTTCAAGGTAATAATTGGCCTGTGATTATGTCCTTAACTAACAATGAATCACAAAGTTATTCTCACTACCTTTTCAGTGCATCCTGTTGAAACACTTAGTTTAACATTAGGAGGGAGATTTTAATATTACTTGAGTGCTTTATAATCCCCCTTTTATGAAGTACAGCCTTAATAAAAAGGTATTAGACATGGAAAAGTCTCAGGATGTGATTTAACAATGCCACTGTTTCCCCTAGGTTTATCGCCCTCTTATCTTTTGCTTGTGACAAGTAATGCCAACTTTCTATTCATAAGGAAATACCAAATATCCTGAAAATAAATCAACACATGTGAATCTACTTAAACAGTATTTAGTGAATAGAGCAGATGTTCTAGAAAGATTTCAAGACTCATAAAGGTGGTTTAAAGAGGCACAAAGATAAAGCCAAAATTATGGATGCAGTGGCTGAAGTTTGATAAAAATGGGAGTAACCTATTTGTCCCCCTCAATTCCCCTACACATTTCTTAGAACTGGGAAAGATGACTGCCAAAGTTCAAGCAAAGGGTTTCCTAATGGGCAGGGATCATGGAAACCTTTGAAATTTAGAGAATCATTATACGACACAGAAAATATGGCTTGAAGGTGTCACCATGAACATCTCATAATTACCTCATCTCCCCTTCTCCCTCCCCCATTTTAAAAACTGAGTTGGCAACACAGGTAGAGTGAACACATGTTTCATGATCCAGAGCACTTTGAAAGGAAAAGGTCATGATTAATAATCACATGAGGAAAACCAGCCACAAACTGCAACTGTAGAGTATAAACTGGACTACAGGGTCACCTTACACATGATGTGGTTAACCCTCTTAGTGAGCAGTCACTGTAGGCATGAAAGTTAGACGAGCTAGTTCTTCATGATCTCAGAACGGGGGTGGGGGGTGGCCAATCTTATGGACAGAATTTCTTTCTTTTTTAATTAAATCATAGCTGTGTAGTATAATGCAATCATGGGGTACGATGTGCTGGTTTTATAAACCATTTGAAATATTTTCATCAAACTGGTTAACGTAGCCTTCACGGTATTTTCTTGGTTATTGTGTTAAGACATTTATACTCTAACCTAGTTAATTTTACACCTACAGTGCATCTTACAAGGACAGAGTTTCTTCATACCTGCAATCTTGACCATAACTACTATTGAATTGGCTGTGTGTGGACTCACTCTCCTTCTATGGAAATCTTTAAAGTTCAGCCCCTCTCTCAGGGCCTAGGTCATGCTCTGAGAGCTGAATCCTGTACTTGAGACCTGGCCTAGAGTTCTGCACTGCCCCGAGGGAGTAAACTTTCAACAAGATTTCTGAAATCTTACTAAATTCCCTACAGAGGATGGTGGCACCTGTTTGAACAAGACCCAGTAGGGCAACTCCCCTTGTTCCTTGCATGTCTGTGCCCATTGCTCTTGCATCCTCTCTGTTGTCCCAAATGAGGTCAGATTTCACCTCATGGGAAGTACAGTTAGAAATCTTGAACTTCACTCTGCACTTGGCCCAGGAGCGCCAGCACGTTCCCGTTTCTTTCTGCAGTAGTCACTCACACCACTCAGCTTGTCCCACGTGGAGAGACATTTTAACCACAGGACATCGACATTGCTATAGGATGTCAGAAAACAAGCATAGAAAAAATAAAAAACAAAAGCACAGTGTTCCTCCGAAGTAATCGGTCATCAATTCTTTATGAAAACCTGAACCTTGTTTTCCCATCGACAGCAGGTGTTTGAAGAGATGAGCTGATGTAAATGCCGCGTTCTGTGCTGAGAAGGGAAAGACACACTGTGGGGTCAGAAAACGAGGCTCCTTTTGCAGCCTGCGGGTTTTGGGGGATTTGAATAGAAGCAGAGGTGGCTCCTTGTGTGCTGATGGGATGACCCTTTTGCATTTGGGAAAACAGCAGACTGTTTAAGGAGGGCCTATGAGGATGTTCATTTAAACCCAGACGTATCCTCTGGTGACTCAGGCCAGCAAGCCAAGGTGGAAATGCTGTTCTCAAAGCCTGTGGTTTAGCAACACGCTTTTAAGACGTGTCCCTTGCCTAAAGTTTCTTCTGTGGCTCTGAAAATACTTCAAAGCAGAGGCAAAGGCAACCTCCCCTCCTCATTTGTTGTCTTCTAGAATTCCAGTGAGTTATGTATGGTTTTCTTCAGCCCAATCAATTTAGCTCAGGGCTTTTATAATTGAAATGGCATTTTTATAAATATTCGTCAAACACAAATAAGTTTTCAGGACCATCAGGCCACATGGCAAGAAGGAAGGATATGGATAGTTTTTCTTCCCTGAAGCAAGCCCACACTTACAAATGCATGGGTAGCTCTAGATTCTAGGACCCAGGAATCCATTTGTTTGTTCAATGAGAATTTTCTCGAGGGTTAACTAGTAGGTATGAGAGATGTGCACGGGACCTGTGGTTATGGGGTGAGCACGGCATCTCCATCTACCTCATTACACTTTCTGCACTTCCACCTGCCTACCACCTGCCTACCCATAGTGCAGTTACACCTGCACCTCCATGGTAACTCTCTCTGTCAACATCTAAGTATATGATATTTACACACATGCATACTGAGATGTATTTATGTTTATATAAATACACACAGGCATACATATTCATACATATGCATGCATATATTTGCATATATAAATATATGTATGTAGACATAGATGACAGAGAGATGTAACTGTAGACAAAGTCATAGACATAGAACTCAAAGACATGGAGAGAGACAAGGAGTCTAGAAATATATAACACAAAGATAGACTGTGGCAGAATTACAATTTTCCATTCTTTTATATGTTTATCCATCTGCAGTCGTCATTTGCACCTCTCAGCATTTCCAACAGAAAGAGACATTTTAACCACAGAAAATCCACATAGTCATAGGATGTTGAAAAACAAGCGGAAAAAAAAAAAAAGCTATTCCTTCAAAATAATCCAGTCATCAATCCTTTATGAATACCTGCAGCTTGTTTTTCCATCCACGGCAGATGTTTGAAGATGGAAGCTGTGAGTCGGGACAAGCTAGGTTTTGCTACATAACAAATTTTCCTAAAATCTTATAGGTTCACAATAATACAAAAGCTTCATTCTCACTCGCATTGCATATGTGCTGGGAACCACTGTGACTTCCCTTCAAGTCTTTTTGTGTCTGGGACCCAGGATGACAGAGTAGCCATCACCTGGGCCACTTCTGGGCATTATACTAGGTGAACAATAGAACATAGACAGCTGCATTTTATCTCCAAGAACTTCATGGAAGTGGTGCATGTTACTGAAGGTGGCCCTTCAATGACAGGAGTTTGCACTCAGTTGCGTTCCAGACGTCAAGCATGCATGAGCATCCTCTGCAGAAAGAGCAGTGCAGGAAGGGACACAAGGTAGGAGTGGTCCAGCAAGTGTGAGTTATGTGTTTTCTTTTTCTATATAAGCGTGAATTGCTTGTATATTAAGAGAAAAGCCAGTGAAAGTTAATATCAGGAAGAGAGCACGTTGCTTGGGTTACAGTTTGTATAGTGGGGAGGGCTAGACTCATCTCTGAAACCTCAGTGTTCAGAGGAGAAGTTGCGATGGAATATATGGAATTAACACTTAATGAAGTAAAGGAAGGAAGGGAGGGAGGGAGAAAGGGAAGAAGAGAAGGAATCCT
Source organism: Galagoides demidoff (assembly GCA_963574575.1). Classification (NCBI taxonomy): domain Eukaryota; kingdom Metazoa; phylum Chordata; class Mammalia; order Primates; family Galagidae; genus Galagoides; species Galagoides demidoff. The sequence goes on along the minus strand of CAUYQV010026404.1, from coordinate 7,738 downwards.
CATCTGAAAGTTCCTTATAGTCATAGAATGTTCTATTCTTCTAGAACAATAGGTATAAAATCCAGTTGATAGCTTCATTTTCTGCCATAACTTTCCACCAAGAGGGGGAGGGAGATAGGAAGGGAGGGGGTCATTTGATAGAGGGAGGGTCAATGGTGGGACCACACCTATGGAGCATATTGCAAGGGTACAAGTCAAATCTATCAATCTATCAAATATTGAACACAAATGTCTTAATACTGTGATTAAGTAAATGAGGTGAAAGCTACGTTAATTAGTAGGATGTAAGCGCTCCAATTTGTATAAATAATCAACACATTAAGTCCCACCAAGGCATGAATGTATTGATGATCTATGTATATATGACTAAGCAAAGATAAATTTTTCTCAATTTTGTTAAGATTTTCTCTGGATGGAGAAAATTGTTTTCTGATGAATTCCAACTGCGTAATTTGCCCTACCTGATGATAAACATCACATGTGAAGGGTGCTGGCTTTCTTCTTCTGAACACCATATTTCCTTTAGAAATACCAGAGAAGAGAAAGAAGTACCTATGGTTGTTTAAAGATTAGACAAGTGACTTGGCACCCGTAGCACAGTGGTTATGGTGCCAGCCTCATACACTGAGGGTGGCGGGTTCAAACACGGGCCAGACCAGTTAAACAACTGCAACAGCAACAAAAAAATAGCCAGGCATGTGGCGGGGGCCTATAGTCCCAGCTACTTGGGAGGCTGAGGCAAGAGGATTGATTAAGCCCAAGAGTTTGAGGTTGCTGTGAGCTGTGACACCATGGCACTCTACCATGGGTAACATAGTGAGACTCTGTCTCAAAAAAAAAAAAAAAAAGATTAGAAAAGTTATTAAACAACTAATTCAGAACAATGGAACAAAGGCAGTGTAGGTTACTGAACATGTCATAGAAACAGTTTCATGTTAATTTTGCATGAATATACTCTTCTGTTCTGTTAATAGAACATCTGCCAGATGGGTTGCTTTAATAAACATATTAGAAACTACCTGAAAGCTATAATATATCATATTGTATGAGATGGTTATAGTGATTTCTTACATACCTCACAGTCTCTATAATATTGGTATTACTATTATTTTGTACTTTTCTTCTGTGAACATGAGAATTATACCCACACAGCATACCATGTATTTTACTCTGTGGTATAATGTTCGTTATTTTAGCATCTGTATCATTCGTCAAAGATACATAGTTAAAATATTTTCTCCTCTTGGTTAGAAGTGACAAGCAGGTCATTAAATAGGGACAGCAAGAAGGGAAAAGGAAGAAGAGGCGAGGGAGGAAAACTGGGATAGATAATCGGCAGCAGAGTGTGCATGTATAATGAACCATTGCCACTATTCCAAAATACTCATTAAAACCTGTTCAAATTATAAAATGCTTTGGAGGAGTTCACAGTCACTATAATAATGCTGCATAACAAATGACTTCAAAATTCAGTTTTGCTGATCTTGGCTGGGGTTAGTGTTCTGATTTTTCCAACCTTATCTGATGCCCATTCCCCCATTTAGCATGGCTTACGTAATGGTTTGCACATAGGTATGGCCTCATTTTGGAAGTCTAGCTCTGGGTCCCATGGTCTTGTACCCAGGGTGGACTTGCTTAGGTTTATTTTTATGCTGGAAATTCAATCCAAAATGAAGAGCCAAAGCAATCACGATCTTCTGAGACCTGGGATAATAAAGAGTACATTATCATGTCCACAGTATTCTGTAGTTCAAAGCATGTCACAAGACCACAGTAGGGTGCAGGGGGTAAAACAGTTGAAAAATTGATTCCCTAAAAGCCAGTGGTTGGTTGAACTTTACTGAGAGTTAGGCAGGTGGGGCCTACCCTGCTGTCAGGGTGGGGGCAGGAAGCTTCTAGCTGTTGGCCAGGAGCAGGACAGACACACAGAACTGTAGGTACGGTCAGCTGCAGGATGGTCAGACCAACTAAAAAGGTCAGGAGACATGGATGAGGCAGAGCCAGACGCTGACACCTTTGCTATTATAGCTACCAGATGACCTCTCTCTACTTTTCCTTCCTGCCTTCACCTTGACCTCAGGTTTTACCTTAGCTATATACTTCAAAGGAACATCACTCCTTCCTCAACATTCTGGCTCTCACCCCTGCTACAGGGTCTAAGCTTCTGGAATGTCCTACCATAACACCAATCACACTGTCATTTCCTTGCCTGTGTATTTGACTTTGTTCCAACTTAACAATGATGAAAAGCATCAATTTTCCTGTTCTCTTTCCCAGCACATAGCAGGCACTCAATACATACATTTAAAATATTTTATTTTATTGTGATTAGAATACAAAACATGTGCTCTACCCAGTTAGCAAATGTTTTAAGTGTACCATAAAGCATCCTTAACTACACATACAATATTTGATGCATTTTGGATAGCATTTAGCCAAGTTTTGGAGCACATATCTAAACTTGATTTTATAAGCCTGAGTTGAATTTCCCACTGGATTCTGAATAAATAGTTCACATTTCCTCATAAAGCATTTGACATACATGAACTTTGGAAAGATCATCTTCCGTCTGTCGGGTATGAAAATCACCTTTCAGGATATTCAATTGGTAAAGTATGGAACAGCCAGACAGGAAGCTGTAATAAGACAAAGTTTTCAACTCAATAATTTGATTTACACACACACATATATCTTACGTATTTTTGTATCAATGCATTCATGAATAAATATGTCGTTGTTAGATAAAGTAGTATGTGAGTAGATGCATGCTGATTTCTTATTTTATATTTGGTTGGGTAAAGAGTTTGTCAAAACATGCTGGAAAGGTTAAGTGATGACGATTAAGAGGAGAAAGACCATGTGATACTTGGTGCAAGCTGCTATTTTGGAGTAATCCTGATGCAGAATCCAGGGGAGGAGTGATCATGCACATCAGCCTTTGACTTTGAACCTAAGCTAGGCTATTACAATTATGATTAGCGATTGATTCAGTGTAAAGTGAGTTAGGTCCTATATTGGAAAGTTCAGGAAGCTGTTGGCTGGAGAATTCTTCTTTTATTAGCTCTCCCAGTCTGATTTCTGAGTTCATCTTTTCCTTTATATTATACGTACATCTTATAACCAAGAGTCCCAAGGTGTAGCAAACTCAAACGTCTTCCCCACGGTAACCCCAAGGCATTTTCTGTTCCTGAGCCTAGACAATTGTATTATATTAGAATATAGATTCAATGATTTTCTCATTTTACTGAGATTCTAGAAATAAAAATGGTAGATCTACCACTGTTTTGATCCCCTGGCAGTCTTTGTTTTCACTGTCTTCATGTCTTATAAATTCTAACTATGTACCTGCCCCGTCACTATCACCTTGACCCTGCCCACTCCTGGCAGTTCAGTCTAGGATTTTTCTCTCTGCCTTATAAACCCATCCATGAACAGACCATGGACAATTTATCTCAGACTTCTCAGAAGGATTAGCTGCAGCTTATCTACATCAGTCATTCTCAGAAAATGGTTTTAACATTTTAAGCTACCTTCGTTATGTAAGGTTCTATTTTGAAAGTTTATGGCAATTCAAAAAACACCTAAAAGGTGTCTTGTCCATGGATTGAGTTAAAGAGAATAATCATGAATAATAATAATTATTAGGAGCTTATTATATGCTAGGCCCCAGGCTAAGGATTTTCCCTGTTTTCTCTTATTTAATCTTCACAGTAGTCTGATGAGAAGGGTTCTGCCAATATCCTAATTCTATGTACTGTGAACTAGGAAAGCATTGAATAGGGAAATGTCATGAATAACTTTGAGAAAGATCAAAAAGATTACTGGAGAGTTTCAGTGTGGAAGGAGGCAATGTTGAGTTACTTGACTCTGTGGTGGTCCTTCTCTCTTTTATTATTTTTGACCTCATTTCTAAGTCTATAAATTATACAATATTTATAGTAATGCAAATGATCCTTGTCCATAAAAATGCAACTTTTGTCTCACAGAGATTCAGTTGATTTCCAGTTGATCATTACATAGATATTGACCAGTTTTAATGATTTTGCACCCATGACCACATTTATCTCATTATTCCTGATGGGCTTCGCTACATGGTATGTGTCTGTCATTTAGATTCTCCCACGGAGTGATGGTAAATTTCTAACTAGTTTTCTCATTGATTAGTGATTTAAATAAAATGATTGATATGTTTTTATCTTCTATCTGTATGGAGTCTGTGATTAGGCCTTTCCCCACTTTCCCCAATTTCTCAATCTCTCTCCCTTCCTCTTACAGAATGGACTTAAAGTTCAGGTGCAATTTACTATGTTAAACTATTTTAAATTGCACACACACATTGTGTCCACTCTGTACATAGGGTAGATGTATCACATGGATAAAAACATATCAAGAGGAAAAGTTGGATTTAAACATAGGCATGGCTATGTCTAACTAAGCAGCTGTCATTTTAATGACCTTATCTTACACTCCATAAATCTTTCTTGAGAAACTAATTAGATAAGGGTGATCACAAGTCTCCCACCTCCACCTCTGAAAGTGCTGGAATTACAGGCCTGAGCCAGCCTATGAGCCCTTTTATTGACTAGGACCTAGGAGTACCACAGACCCTTAGTCCACATAATCTCACCCATTCCCAACCGTGAGAGACTTGAAGACACACTAGCATGGTTTCCATCAGCTCCAGGCTGTATCCACGGGATGAGGGCCCCAGCCCCCTTAAGTTCTTCTTTTTTTTTTTTTAATTAAATCATAGTTGTGTACATTAATGCAATCATGGGGTACAATGTGCTGGTTTTATATACAATTTGAAATGCTTTCATCAAACTGGTTAACATAGCTTTCACTGCATTTTCTTAGTTATCGTGTTAAGACATTTATGTTCTACATTTAGTAAATTTCACATGTACCCTTGTGAGATGCACCTTGTAAGGTATGGTCCCACCAAATATGTTACCTCCACCCATCCTGTCCCCTCCCCTCCCCTCCCTCTCTCCTTTCCCTTCTTCTTGGGCTATAGCTTTCTTTTGAAAGCTATAAATTGGTTTCATAGTAAGACTGAGTACATTGGATACTTGTTTGTATGCCATGGAATATTATGCAGCCCTAAAGAAAGATGGAGACTTTGACCTCTTATATGTTTACATGGATGGAGCTGGAACATATTCTTCTTAGCAAAGTATCTCAAGAATGAAAGAAAAAGTATCCAATGTACTCAGTCTTACTTAAGTTCTTTTTTTGAGAAAATTCAACACTGTCCAAAGCATCAACTGTGTGCCCCAGCCATAGCCTGGCTACCTTTTCTTACAGCATTTACTTCAGAAAACTTGCAATGGTAACTTCTCTTTCTGCCTCTTTGAGATACAAATCTCCTTCCTGACTTCTCTCAATTTTACGACGCAGACATGTCTTTCTCCTGGGTCTGGGAGACTTCCCTTTGCAATGCAGTTGTGAGGAAGGGTAGCACCCCATCTCCCAGGTCCTGGGGGACAGCAGCAGCCTGGCCTGGCTCTGCTCTGTTTAGCAAACATAGGTGTCCTAATCACATGGAACACGCCCTTAGTATGCTCAGCAGTTTTCATTTGGTATACCCCAGGGTTTAAAAAGCCTTTTTCATACTGAAATCTCCATCCCCACCACCCCTGCCTACTACAGTTATCTAAATAAAACCTATACTGCCATTTTTTACAAGTGCCAGCTTTCTTCTCTTTGACACTTCATTTATAGCAGAGGTTCAAGAAGTTTTAAAGTTAGTTTAAAAACAAACTAACAGGAATAACCTGGTTCCTTTGCATGAAGCATTGCAAGTGGCTAAGTGCATAATAGGTCCATGTAATAAATAGCAGTGGAGGAAGAACTGAATGCAGAACCCTTGATTTGGGTTCCAGGTCTCCTTTTGCCATAAAGTCTCGATGTGATCTTGGTAGTTCACGGTTCCCCTCTGAGCCTCTGTTTCCTGGCAGAAATCATGGAGCCTCCTGAGATGGTCCCTGGTGTCCCTTCCAGCTGTGATGTTTTGTGACACTTGCTCTGACCAGGTGTCATTCCCTGGTGAACCTGGCATAGGTGCTCAGACTTACCCACACCAGCCATCTGGATTCTGGAAGCACCCGAGGCTTGACCACACACTCCGATGTCTTCCCTCTGCTTTCAAGATGGGGAATATTTTCAGGCTCTGCTTGTCCTTGGGTATTTTAATTAATTAACCACTCAGCCTTTTATTTGTCAAACACACATTTACAATTAGCTTCATTTGGCTTCCTAGCTTCCCAGCTGAACATGAGAAGTAAAGAACTCATTAAACTAATAAATCCATTATTTGAGGTTTGTTTGGTTTTTGCAAGGCTTTGAGGAATGCTGGTTCTTATCCAATCATTGAATCATTCGTTCAACGGGTGATTATAGAAAAAAAAACAGTTTATAGACAGAGCACCGAATGTGCATCCCACACACGGGTGAGCTCTGAAGATGCGGCTTCCTGATGGCACCATTGTCAAAGCTCTCTCAGGACGCAGCGGTCAGGTCATCCATGCAGGGGGGCAAAGGTCACATGTGACTCTCAGATGTGAAACCAACCCGTTCCAGAAATCAGGTCACTCTCTTAAGTCTTGATGTATTTTTCTCCTTGATCCACTAGAAGTGTGATTCTGGAAAAGTTAATTAGCACTTTGGAGCCTCAGAATATTTACTCATGAAGTGCAGAATTAAGTACTATCTCTGACAATTGTCAAGTGGTGTGTGCAGTCGCCTGTGTCTGGCCCATGGCTGACGCTCAGTGAATATTACCTGATTTCCCGAGTTCTCAGCTACAAGAAGGGGGAGTGGAAAGCAAATTCATCACTGATTTAGCAACAAGTTTCTAGGGATAGAGAATTGCTTTTCTATTAAAGGTTAATATTATTTTATTACCATACCGTGTTTGTTTATTCCAGAAAACAGTTATCAAATTAATATGAAACTATGGGCATCAACAGTCACGGCAATGTATGTTATTTTTCCTTCCCTCTGCTCACAGCAACAGCAGTTCAGAACCCTAATCTTCAGAATTTGAGTGGGAGAAAATACAAGTGAAAATGCCCCGGAATCTCTGATTGCTGCAGAGACATTGACTGAACCATTGAAGCTGCAAAGTAGGTTCTCACCCGCAAAGACCTTTGAGAGCACCATGGCTATGAAGATGTGGGAAACAGGGACCCGTTGCAGAGGGGACAAGAGAAAGGAGAGAATGTCCTTGTTTGAGATTTCATGTGTCAATAATGCATGGATGATCTTTACTCCTCAGGAAAATTCTCTTGGGTTTTCAGCGTTCCTAAAGTTTAATGTGTGTGGTTTTATATTTTCACTGGGTAGTTTTGCTCTTTTATTTATTTTTTTAATTAAATCATAGCTGTGTACATTTATACTATCATGGGGTACAGTGTGTTGTTTCTATATACAGTTTGGAATACTTTCATCCAACTGGTTAATATAGCCTTCATGTCATTTTCTTAGTTATTGTGTTAAGACATTTATATTCTACATTTAGAAAGACTCACATGTACCCCCATAAGATAAACCAATGGAATACTATGCAGCCATAAAGAAAAATGGAGACTTTACCTCCTTCATGTTTACATGGATGGAGTTAGAGAATAGTCTTCTTAGCAAAGTATCTCGAGAATGGAAGAAAAAGCATCCAATGTACTCAACCCTATTATGAAACCCTATTATAGGAAAGCTCTAACCCAATTTTAGCCCAAGG